>JAODKW010053267.1:0-12446 GCA_027576515.1 Dryopteris marginalis
AAATAAAATTCAAGAAATAGAGTTGCCTAATGCTAGAAGGGACATGAATTATCTACAAGAGGAGAACACATGCCTTTTTAGTGAAGGTTAGCTTGCAAGGCCCTCCACTTATATACCCATCTTAGGGCCAATGTCTTCTTTAGTGGGAGTGCACCGGCAAGAGCAGATACCAATTGAACAACCTCTAAGTCCATCTCTAGTTGAAATCGAACACCCTGAGGTTCTAGTTTCCATAGAACAATAGTCAAAGTTTTGTCTGGAATTCTTTTAGGAACTCAATGACAAGATCAAATAAATTTATAGGTACGAAGAGACTATCCACAAATTTGGGAGAAGTTTGTGGCCAGGGACTTGACGGATAAGCGAGATAAATCTTAGTGGCCAGCTTTTGAAAGTGAAAACAGAGGGTGAATGGGAGCAATGGGAACTTGAAAATCCGGAGGTAAGAAGAGTAGGTTTTGAAGTAAGTCTAGATAAGTTAGGGTCAAGATAAATGCTAGAAAACCATGTTGAGTGGATCTTGAAATGGATGCACAAAACAGAAGGTTCGTTGGAGGAACTCACCACAAGAGCTTCAAATCAACCCTACATATTGCCCGTGTGAGCGCCGTTACAATTGGGCCAACTTTGCTAAAGTAAAAGCAAATTTTCCTAGCATTTGAGAAAACTACCAAAAAGAATGGATGATGGATGTGTGTGCCCAGCAACTATAGAAATTTTAGGGATTCCCTGAGTTCACCATCAAAATGGTCTATAAGTTTCTACATGTCATTCAAAAGTGCTTTACAAATTTTGAAGTCTTCTAAAGCTCATAAATAGAAGCTTTCATTGCTTCCACTTTGGAGATCAAAAGTTGGCATGGTATTAAAATGTTGGCTCGCTACCATAGTAAATGCATGGATTGTTTACTAGAGTGCACTTTTTACATAGTTTCTACCAATGCACCTTCAAAGAAATGTTTGAGTACAGCTTCATTGAGGGCTACATGATCTTTTGTTTTGGTCCCCAAGCCACACATCAACAAAGGTTCCTGTCTACAAGAATAGAATAGGTATACAAGCCATTACCACCACCCCTTCCACCTACGCCAGCAACAAAAGCTTTGAGGAAGCGGGGCATAGAAGATAGAATACAAGTAGTCTGACAAGTACTGGCACACCTTCCATACACACAAGAGAAAATTTGTGAGATCACACAAATGTTAGAAATGAGCTAGGTGAAAGGAAATCTAGAGAGTAAGGATCTTCAAGAAATCCAAAGAAGAAGTCACAAAAATGCTCACACAAGCCCAAGAAAAGAGACAATGTTGGACCATTGCAGTGATCCCCAACAAAGCATATCTACGGATGGACATAAGCTAGGAAGGGGGGAATGTTTAGGGAATAGGTACAAGGCCAAAGAGTAGATATAGACGGAAGGAAAGAGAACCATAGTATTTTTTGTTAAGTACTTATTAAGTTAAAATCATCAAATCCAAAGTGCAATGTACTAATTTCATTATTTTTTGGCCTTTAATAAGCCCATGATTGTAGCCAAATAATTATTGGGTTCAATTTAGTTCCACTTTGTAATTTTAGAGATTTTTAGATCTTAGTCACTTTTTGGCCACCCAAGTGTGGAGACTTTTGGAAAAAGTCTATATAAACTCATTTTGTGGAGAAATGAGGGATCCTTGTTTCATTTTGCTAAAGTGAAGTGAGCTTTTGAGTAAGCTCTTGCAAGGGAGAACTCTAGCACTATTCTCTCCCCCATGGTAATCTATTGAGCTTAAGAATTATTAATTATAACAATTATGCAATGAATGCACCTCTCTTCTCTCTCTAGTATCTCATTTATTTTCTGATTTTAAAGTAATTAATCTTCTTGTTTACATGCGTTTGTGTGAGTAATGAAAGCCATTGTTTCTCTTGTCCAATGTTGATGTGGGTTTGAGCTAATTAATAAAAGTGTGGGCTTCTTATTTATCATTTGAGTGGGATATTTTTTATGCAAGAAGAGTTCCATTAGCACACATACTCTCCCATTGTGAAGTAAGTATCCATATTCAATGGAAAAATGTTTCCATCAAGAATGAGCTTGTCCTGAGAAAGGATGGAGCCCTGTGTGGAGGAATGATTTGCATTTGCAAAAATATGTGAGAGATTCTTTCATAAAATTGCACTCCACACTTTTGCATATGACTGATCGTGTGCACATTTACCATGCTATGACTCTAGAAATTCACTTTTAAATTATTATGAAAGCTATTGAATTGATTTGAGGCATTCAACTTAGTTTAGATGTGATAACATTATATTTCCCTTGAAGATATTGTAGTTTACAATCATAGTCTTGTTTTCTGCCCACCTGGCCTTATGACCCTTCAAATGAGTTTGAGTGGTAAACCATTTTACACTTTCAAGGTAACAAATCACCTCAAACTCAAAACCATATAAATAATGCCGCCACTTTCAAAAAAGAGTAAATAATGGCATAGAGATCCCTTTCATAGACATAATAATTATGTTGAGCCCTATCTAGTTTCTTGCTTTCAAAGGTGATAGGTCTTCCCTCCCGGAGAAGAACTACACCCACAGACTTATCACTAGCATCAATTTCTACTACATAAGGTATGAGTGGATCAACAATAGCTAAGATAGGATCACCTGCTTAGTATAGTTCTAAGCATGTCAATATAGGGTTTAGGTCATTCATGCTTATGTATGGTTTCCAGCCTAGGTCACTAGTTTACAGCGGGGTTGGCTATGAAAAAAATTCACCAGGTGAAGGATTTTCTCTAGGATCACTTTGATATACTCCAAGTTGCTTGACAAAGTGTTAAGCAATTTCAAGATTGTTACAAGAAGTATGCTGATGAGAAGAGATGTCTTGTTACTTTCTAGGAGGGCGACAAGGTTTTCCTCAAGGTTCCAAAACATTCAAAAAGTCTAAAAATTTAACAAACGTTTAAGCTCTCACCGCAATATTATGGATCATTCACAATACTTAAACAAATAGGTTAGGTGGCCTATAAGTTGGCTCTGCCAGCACAATCTTGTATTCACCATGTCTTTCATGTCACCCATTTACTTTAATAGCTAGGAAAGAGTTATAATGTTGGTGACACAGGTGTGTTAGTTGACATTATTGAGCCATCTAGTGTTCCCCATGAACAAGAACACATTTTGTATTCTCATGAGCACCGCACTCAACATCATGTCAGGGAACATGTGTTCTCCATGTGTTGGTAAAATGGAAGGATAGACCTGAGGAAGGTTCTACTTGTTGGTAGAATGTGTCTATGCTTACAAAGCACTTTCCTAGGATTTTTTCTTCAAGGATTTTTTTTTTTTTCCCAAAGGGGGGTAATGTCAGGACAAGTGTCATGTGGACATGTGTCCATCCATGCATGCTAGGGGGTTAAAAATATAGGTGGTTGGGAGGAGACTAGCATGGTATTTTTACCCCTTTCCCTACAGTGTAACATGTAAGTAGAGAGATTTTTTTAATACCTCCTAAAATCACATGATATGCACCAATTTTTAAAGGTGAACCCCTTGATACAAGATCTATGTATCCACCTTTAGCTTGTGCTTGCATTCATGATCCTAATTCCTTTCTTGATGATAGATATGGTTCCAAGGAGTAAAGATTCTTCAGTATTATTTGTTTCATTGGGTCCATCCTTGTTGAAAATTTCTACTTGTGGCCTCTTTTCACTTGTGATTAGAGCCAAAAAAGAAAATTTTTCTTAGGATGCAGCTTCATGTTTCTCCATGAGTATATGCTCCATTGCTTTTTCATGCTTGATTGGGTCTTTTTGTACCGACAACAAAGTAATTGGCTTGGGAACTAAAGAGAAGCCTATGGGTGTGGCTAGCTGCACCAGTGCTTTAATTGGATGCTATGAGAGTCACTTGAATGTCATATTTATAGGTGGCATTGCATCCTCATGTTTGATTGGGTATTTTGGGACTAATGACAAAGTAATTGGCTTGGGAATTAAAGAGATTTCCATTAGTGTGGCTGGCTGCACTAGTGTTTTGATTGGATGCTATGAGAATCATTTGAATGTCATATTGATAGTCTCTTTATCTGCAAAGGTGCCATTGTATTCCTCTTTCTCCATCTCTTGTGATTGTATTTCTTTAGGATCTTCTAGATCCTTAGAAGATTTTTGTTGTTCAATATTCATCAGTGTTAGAGTGATCTTTAGAGGAACTACTTCATGGATCAGGTCCCTTTTTCTATCATCTTTTAGACAAGTTCCCTCTATTATCAATACTTTATTTAAAGCTTGCTCCATTACCATTGTCGTCAATTCAAGGATTATTGTTTAAAAGTGTATATAGTCCTTTTTTTGTTATTGTTCTAGTATAGTCATGCGCTAAGAGACCTCTTCTTTTGTTCTATCTTCTTGTTCTAAAATTGGTTGGGGGGATGGTTGAGGTAGAGGAGATGTAGGTGGTTTGAGGGAAACTTCTCCCTCTATTGGTTGTATTAGACATTTCTCATTTATTGGTTTTAGTTTCATTTGCATATCTAGGATTTAAGGGTCCTCTTCTCTCTCCTTCCTCTTTTATTTTCCCTTTTATTTGTTTTTTTTAGGCTTCTCATCATTTTTATTGATAATATCCTTGAGAAGGTATTATGGTTTTTGTGCCATGGAGCTCTCATACTGCTCTTGTTCCCAGAGCTCAACCATTATTTTTGGACAAGCACACACAGTTAAAGGGTATTTGCATTGCTTTGTGTGGTCCTCAAGGTCTACTAACTTATCTTTAAGAATTCCTTCTTCTTCAACCTTCCTTCTTGCTTCTTATTTCTTTGGCTTTTGTAGTTTTTTATACTCTCCTCCAGGTGTTTGTGTTTTTCATAAAGAAGCGGTTAACTTCTTCTTCCTCCTCTTTTGGTGCGAGATTTGGTTGGGACAATTTTTCTCTAGCGTGTGGTCAGATGGTGTTTTTTTCTTTGATAGATCCTTCTATCTCCTTGATAGCGGCCTTTCTTTGGATGCCTCTTTTCTTTGAATGTCGTTTTTTTAGATCCCCTTGGAGATAGTATTCTCCTAATGATAGTTCTCTATGTGAAGGGAGGTGGTAGCTTATAGATCATGCCCATGGCTTGAAACTCTATTCTTGTTAGCATCATGCCAGATCCCAAATAAGCACATTAACCACTCTCATTGAATTTTCCCTATAAAATTATCCTTGTGCCCTCTAAAATTATAGGCCTCATTTATTCCATGTGCATAAGCCTTTCAAAACTAGTGGACCATTTGTATATTGGGGTTTGTGTATTTGTTTAGATTCCCAAGTCTATATTGCTATGTATATAGCCTTAAGGGTATGACAATCTCTTTTACCACTAGATCTTCCAAGGTATTAACCTCACCAGTCACCCTGTAAGAACTTCATCTTTATTCTTGCTCTCTTAGGTGTGATGATGATAAATTTAGGGAGCTTTTTTTAAAATGTTATGCTTTGTTGACTACTTTTTCTGTTTGAACTATTTCATTGTTGTCATTTGTGAACTCTGCCATCCCCTCTTGAATGATAGTTATTAGAAGTTCATATATTTTCTTTATATCAAAGTCCCATGGTGGAAAACTATAGGAATATTTGAGTCCATCTAGACTAAATACATCTTTGCACTCCTTCCACTGATGGATATCAAAGAAGGTCTTGAACATAGTTACTAATCTAACCTTATATTCACTTGTTTTGTCAAAGCTAACTTTGAACACACGTGTATTATGTGTGTCTAAAAAATTGATTATTTCTTATGATTTGGGTTTGTACGTGTACTAACTTCAATTATTGTATGCTATGGTATTGCAAGAGATACAACCCTCTAAGGAGCAATATGCATACAAGTACGGTAATCAAGCATTATTTGAGCATCTGGAGCCTGAGAGGAAACCAATATTTTTGGGTAACCTTTATAATTAGGTAAGCATACTAATTCTTTTTATAATTAATATTTATACGTTCACAAATTGTCATATAAGTTGTTGTAATGTTTCTTTTGTATTTAATTTTTTTTGCAGGCATTTGTACACATTAGCATTCATAGCATGCCATCATGGATATTGTTTTATCATGTTGGCCATGTATATGGCATACTTATTTTGTACTTTATTTGTCCAGATATAGATTTTGAGCCATTTCTATTGTTGCAATTTTGTACATGGTTTGTATCTTGTCATGGACATTTCTATTGTTGCAATTTTTGTACATGGTTTGTATCTTGTCATGGACATTGAAATGTATTTCTCGTACTTTTTTTATTTAATTAAACGATTTTGCATTAAGAGTACAATCTCCAAAGTACTCCCTTTTGGTGCATTTTAGTTCATGTAGTTTCTCATCTATAAATCTTATTTAAAGTTGCTTCATGAACCATTCCACACTAAAGAAAACATATCTATTATAATCTCGATATCTCAATTGGTATAGGTCTTGGTATATGCCTTGACATAAGCTTCGTTAACTTTCTTATACCAAGATACATATCGAGGATCAAACCAAGGCAAATATTGAGGGAAATATTCCTGGGGCTTATACATCGAGGTGCATACCGACATTTTTTGGTTTTCCTATCAATTATTTTTCCCTTGATATAGAGGTCTATATAGGACCCACTTGTTGTAGTCAACATATATGTTTATACATCCTTGAATGCACAAAATCACTCAAGCTCACCACAAGTCACCATACAAGTCAAATTTGATCAATTTTTGAGTTGCCCACTACCAAGTCAAGTTGTTTATTTTTCAAATCATATTCATTTTGCATGAAACTTCAACCATAAACTCTACTAAGCATGCAAAGCTCACCCATGAAATAGAACTTGCCAAAAATATGATATTGAATGAAATCAAGATTTCATACAAACACCTTCATATTGAAAATTGAGTTCACAACTACATTAGGAGTACCTTATACACGATAAATATGCATTTTCACATAACTTGAGTTCCAATCCTTAGAGAGATTGCCATTTTTGGGAAATTTGAAGCGTGCAAAAAAATATTTTGGACCTTATCTTGCATTTTAGAACTTTAGTGCATATGCACCTTCACACACAAGTTCCTTATCATGTTTACAAACACGATATGCACAAAAATCTTGAAAATATCAAACTTAAATGAAATTACAATTTCATTTTAGTTGCCATGTTGCATGTCTAAACCACACTGATAACTTTTCTACATCATAAGAAGCATAGCCATGCAATTTTCTTCACAAATGCACATCATTTGCATGGTCTAAAAACAAGGATTGCATTGGATCACACTTTAAAAATAAAAAGTTTGTAAAGGAGAAGTGTTCCACATGCATTGCAAATGAGGTCATGCTTAATAAAATATGTATGAATTTTGAAAAGAGGGAGTAATTCATTGGAATATGCAAACAAGAGAAAAAGTACACCAAATATTCCAAATGAAGTAGTTCCCTATGAGGAAGAAAAGATGGTTACTATAGGTTCATGTTTCTTTGACAAGGAGACTTACAATCAATGTTAATAACCAGCTTACAGATTCCTCTCACAAGGTCTCATAATTTCCACTATTGATGTGAGAGGACCCTATGCTCTTTGTTTTTGCTTGTGCTGCATCTCTCTATTGTTAAAACTTATCACAACTCTCTCTGCTCTTCTATTGAATATGACTCCACTCCTCTACATGAAGCCAAACTGGTTTTGCCTTACTTTCTCAAAGTGCATCTCTTGCGCTTGGGGGGTCCACTAAAGTATATGTAAGATAGTACATGTGTTCAACAAATGGGGTTTTATTTTTTATAGAGTTACAAAAATATACATGCATAAGGGGTACTTAAAATAAATCTTGTTGAAAGCATATGCTTTAAGGGGTTTATACATATTGAACCCCCCGTGATCTTGCCTCTGATATTCTATATGACATAACATTGACCATCTGGACCTTGATCCATTAACTACTCACCACTTTGCAAGATAAGGTGCATTCCCTCTTGATTTTCTCAATAATATATATATTTTTAATCTTTGTCAAGCTTGTCCCATGTTTTGAGTTCCTCATGCCCAAATTAAATCATGCAAAACTATCTTAAACTTGCATACATTTCTTTACAACATCATCATGTACCATCATGTACCACTAACCCGCTCCTCATAGTATATGTCAAATACTGTGATAGTGTATATATGGCCCAAGGAGTCCTAGGTGATTATTGAGGTGTCCTCTACACAAATGAAATGGTCTTGCGATGGCATCATCTGTTCCACTACCGCAAAAAAAACAACCTCCCCCAACCAAAGGTCTAGGTGATGAACCACTACATTGTCTAAACCATGATGAGCCACTGCGTGTCATGCCTTTTGGAGTCTACTCTAGTGTCATATGTGCAGGTGTCTGTGTCAATGTATCTTGTGGTGTACATAAAGCATTGGTGGCGGCACTTCAAAAATAGTGTTCTACCATGGCCCTGAGCTTTGGAGTAGCCGATGAGATAAAACCCCAAAAAATGTTGGGGCTCATACTAGCAGGAGTAGGCAAAAACAAGAAGTCTGGTGGTGTGAAGGACTTATTGTCACCAACACTAACCTATATCCAACCATACAAATTAAAATAGATGTGCAATTCTTTTGCTATCATTACTACCAAACATAAGTGCAAACATGTATGTATGAAACATTTCTGGATACTACCAAACATTTTTTGGTTATCATAACTACCAAACATAAGTGCAAACATGTATGTATGAAACTTTTTTGGATACTACCAAATATTTTTGGATATCGGCATGCACCAGTACAAACCAATGTCCAAATGCATATGTATGAGAGCCACACATATGCATCTAACCATCGATTTGCAAACAACACACGCCAATTCCCAAAAATGCTCATGGCAAGTCATTTTGGACTTAAAAATTTCTTGACATGAGCATTTTTGGGCATTGGCATGTGCCATTTTCAAACCAATAGCCAAACACATATGTATGAGAGAACTACATACATATTTGGCCATATTTTTGCAAGTGATGCACCTTGATTCCCATAAACGCCCATGGTGAGTGATTATAGACTTTAAAATTGCCTGCCATGAGCATTTTTGGACATTGGAATGTGTCAATTTCTAAATGATGGCCAAACATGTATGTATGAGAGCCATACATACGCATTTGGACATCCAATTTCAAATGGCACACCCTGATGCCCATAAACATTCATGGCGAGTGATTTCATACTCCAAAATTGCCCGCCATGAGAACTTTTGGGCATCAACATGTGCCGTTTACAAACCGATGGCCAAACACATATGTATGAGAGCCATTCAATAGGTGGATGCTCACCTGACTAATTATACAACTGAAATCATAAATTTTCCAAGTGATCTATTATAAACGCTCCAACTTCATGAATGCACTTGTTTCATATTTATTTTCTTGATTATATGGTACTTGCATTGCGTACCATGGCTAAAAAAAATCTCTATACATGTACTATGACACAATAAAATAACCATTTTGTTAAGACATCATTGACGAGAGGACATGACATTGTCCAATGTAGATTTGGAGGCTCCATTAGGGACATACAAAAGCATCAAATTTCTTTTGGATTCCAACCCAGATATGCCTTCGTCATGCCTAATGCAATATATTCTATGATGCCTAATGCATTTATGCTGTGACTAATGCAATATAGCTAATGCATTATGCCTATACAAATAGTGCATCATGCCTAATGCACTATGGCTAATGTGTTATGCCTAATGCACTAATGCATAATGCTTATACACTATGCCCTTTGTGCTATGCCTGATGTGCTAGGCCTAAGTGCTATAGCGCTATGCCTAATGCATTATGCCTAAGTGCTATGCGCTAATAATAATGCATTATGCCTAAGCGATATGTGCTAAGCATAATGTGTTATGCCTAAGTGCTAAAGAGCTATACCTAACACATTACACCTAAGCATAATGCATTATCCTTAAGAGTTATGGGTTATTCCTAGGTGATATGTGCTATGTGCTAAGCATTTAATGTTATACCTAAGTGTTCAATGTTATGACTTATGCCTAAGCACTATAGTGTTATGCCCAATGCACTATACCTAAACGCTATGTGCTAAGCATAATGCATTATGCCTAAGTGGTATGCGCTAATTGTAATGTGTTTTTCCAAAGCGCTAATGCGCACCTAACACATTATACATCATCCCAAAACTTAAGCATGACCTCCTTGGATAAATCTGCCATCCTTGGGGTTTTCTTATTTCCTAGTTGAGATAAAGCATAGTGCAGTTCCAATAAATTAAAAGGTCCATCCTGTCTATCAGCATTGACTTTATCAATGCAAGAATCCACATATTGCAGCATGGTTTGAGAAGCAGTCTCTGAACTAAACTAGACATTGTCTCTTTACTAAGGATAGTACCAAAATATGCAGTACATTCAGCGGCAATACCCAACCCATCCTGCACAATGGATCATCAAGATGAATTGTGGCTAGAGTATCCCTCAGCCTCTTAGTGGTCAATTTCTTGAAAAACCCCTTGGAGACACACTGAGTGTCTTTCAATGCAGAGCATCTGGATAGGAATCTGGCCTTAGAAGCATCAACATGATCTTTATCAACCAGGTATTGAATATATTTAGCAGTAGTTTCCTCCTCCCTATCATCTAGGGGTCTAGAATTACCCACTTGTCTAAGAGATGCTAATGTATTTTGATGCCATGCAATTTGCTGCTTATTTTTTAATGCAAAATGTTTGCCACAAATTTTGATTGAATCCTGCATACAATTTTGAGAAATAATCCATTTATCTATGCAAAATAGTCCATACTTTTTACTTACACCACATTTGATTTAACATGGTCTCTGAAAAGCTCCTTATCTAGGTGGAGATTATTGATCATAAGAGGTCTTTTGACTAGACAGCCCTGCATGTGGGAATGCCAATCAAAATTTGCAAAGTTAACGAGAAGAGGGAAGTGGTCAGAGAAATGTAGAGCGTAGTCCATTGTAGCCTCTACAAAAGGCGGGCACCATGTAGGGTCAATGATATACATTCTATCCAGCCGTGACCAGGCCCTCCTATGCGCTTGAGAGTGGTAAGTATACCCAGGGATAGACTGTAGAGATTCCCAAACATCTAGAAAATTGTGAGTATTATAGAGAGACTCCTATTTATTCCTTTTAGCAGCCTGCATTACAACAGCTCCTATAGTAGAGTGCTGGGCAGCTTCCACCATATTAAAGTCACCAATAATAATGCCATCCAAGCATGGCTTGCTCTGAAGGTAATCCCAGATTTCCCCCCTGTGGAGAAGCACCATTAGGCCCATAAACATTGGTAATCAAAAGTGGACCAGAGTCCTGAATAGCAGTTATGCTGACCACTCTCCCTGAGGGGAGATTAAAGGAAATAGAGGGGGAGAACTTATCCCTCACAATAATCATGGTTCCAAAAAAATGCCCACAGCCACCATGCAAAATAGTATAACCCCCATGATGAAGAATTTTGTTGATACAGTCATGCTTTTTATGCTCTTACAGACATAAAATATCCACCTCATGCTCATGGATCCATTTCCACAAGGCCTTGTTTTTATTGGGGTTATTCAACCCTTGAACAATATAGGTAGCAATTTTCATTAAAAACAAGGGGTGTTTGCCACTTCCTCATCATCATCCATGATGACTTCAATATTGAATCCATCACTTTGCTGAGGCTCACCTAGGATAGATGAGTTAGGTGGGCTGGCCTGAATCCTTGCATGTTGTAGAGCATTGAATATGTTAACATTGGTATACCCAGAGGAGAACTGACCTCTGGCCATGCCCTTGGGGCCCCTTTTTTGGTTACAAGGGTAAAACCATCTCCATCCATTTGACTTTTTCCTTGTTCCTTTAGGACAGTCTGAGCATTAAACCCTACAGAGGAGCTATGTCCCTTGGAAGAAACCACCCCAGCATAAGAAGGAGTGCCTTTGAAGGCACATTACAATTTTAATGAGCAGTATTAGCAGAATTAGAATTTGGCTTAGCTGCCTTGTTAGCATCAACAGAAGAGGAGGATCTAGCTCTACCAAACACCTGCTTAGCAGGCTCTGGGGGTTCACCTTGTGAAATCCATGTGTATAATGTGCTTTCAAAGGGTATTAAAAAAACCCCTATGTAACCTTTTTGCCCTATTTTATATATCCTTAATATGAATTTTTGAGCCATTAAAAATATCAATACTGTTAATATAAAATTTGAAAAGCTTGTCTTTTTTTGCCTCCCTATTTTACTTTTAGTACAAGTTCAATCATAATGATACTCCATCCGCCGCGCCGACTGAGTACCAAGATGATGTGCCATACTTACCTAAAGACACTCCATCTGCCGCAATACAGATTGAGTGCCCATAGATAAGCACCATATATATGTATATGGCCTTATATATGCTATTAACTATAGTAGGTAAGGACACAC
>JAODKW010054377.1:0-12430 GCA_027576515.1 Dryopteris marginalis
AGAGAGAGAGAGAGAGAGACAGAGAAAGAGTGTGTAGCAAAAGAATCAGAGAGAGAGAGAGAGAGAGAGAGAGAGAGAGATTGTGTGTGTGTGTGTGTGTGTGTGTGTGTGCGCGCGCGCGAGAGAGAGAGAATGTGCGTGCGCGCGCGCGCGTCAAATCACAATGTGAAAGAGAGATGCCTGGTCAAAGACGCACCCTTGAATATCTGCATGGGTACAAAAATCATACACTCGCACTGAAAACTATTAAATTTTCAAGAGTAGTCCATTGACTCCAATGCCCATTCTCCCTTCTATGATGTTCTATCCCAATTGTCTGCACTTTCAACAAAGGTAAGGTAGTGCACACTACCTACCTTTGTTGAAACTTCTACCATAGGCAAAGCCTTAGAGTTTGGTCGCACCTAACGGCAATCCATCCAACTTGCCGAGCAGCGCAGTCAGGTTGAAATTCGTCTGGACAGTGGAGGTGATGGTCACATTGATGAGAGAACTCCGAGAGAGGGGCACAGTGATTAGACAAAATGGCGGGCGTGAGAGGGGCACGTATATAAAGACTACTGGCTATGTGATTTTGAGGACAACTTCATGAAGTTGGAGGAGGGCACGTGGAAAAAGCCTATTGGCTGTGTGATTTTATACCAAGTCTTTTGTTTTTCTTCGACAATTGTACACGCATCTAGGGGCAGCATTGTTCTGCCAGGTCTAGGCGGCTATCTCTCGGCCCGTGTTTACTGTGAACTCTGTATGAATGAGTCTTATGCCCTAGCAAATTGTATCTACATACAAGCCCTTTTTGTAATCTATTGGTTTGATGCATTTTGCCCTTTCATAGGGAAAGCCTTTATGGTATGGACTGTGGTCCACTTGATTTTTAGGGCTTGTGAGGACATTAATGGTCAGATAATTGGAGGTTGTATGAAAGATTTAACCAGGTATCAACATCTAATTTTGGTTATGCATCCTCTCTATATATATGAATCAGAGTATCACAGGTGGTATGTGTTCTACCTCTTATTTTATGGGTATAAATTATGCGTGCATTTGCTTATCGCGCATCACACTTCAACTTACCAAAAATATTTGTTTTCTCTTGTTCTTGATATGGATCCTATTGATGATATTGACTCTTTGGAGTGTGAGGATGGTTTGTGCCTTCTGTACATCTTTTTACATACTTTAGCTAGGAAAATTTGATGTTAATTTACTCTTTTAGAGGTTGCTTTTTGCTATCGGTTTGTTTGTTTCTCAAAGGGTGCTTTCTTGGATGAAGAGCTTGATGGAGCCAGTCTTAAATATTGGTGCCATTCTCCTTGTCTGCGAAGAAGAAAAGCAAATCTCATGTTTTGAAGAAGACTCGTGTACGAAATCTCCAGTTTCCAGGGCACTTTTGGTGGTTCAGAAGCGCAAAATGTCTGGTATGTGATTACTTCAAATGTTTATTGTGTGTTTTTTATAGTGATTGTGTACCTTTTTTCACAAAATATAGGTTATTTATCATATGTGATGCATGTATGTAAGGTATCATTTATTGTTGGTTTCTAAAATTTTAATGTTCGCTGGAATGCATACACAATTGGTTCAGGACATTTTATGTGAGTGTGCACTCAATCTCACTAAAGTTAAGTGCACATGTGCTAGGGAAAATTGGTGCAGTCCCTTGCTATTTTTTTATTTGTACAATGATTGTGCATTGTATGTAAAAAAAGTGATTTTATAAGTTTGCAATGGTTAGGGAACAACATTGTAGTCCACTTTAAGACATTGCATGTGTTGGATACTTGTTTGCATGTGATTGTTTTTGCTACAAAAATTCCCTTTGTGACTTTGAATCTCATTAGTGCCTGGCCATTGGAATCAATTTGCATGCTATATGTAATCATTATGTATGTGTAAAGATTATTGCAAGCAAAATGCAAACTATTGCATTGGTTCTTCTTTTTTGCCAATTGATTATATTGGTGTATTTGGTGACACCCATTGCGAATGCAAACTATTGCATTGCTTCTCCTTTTTTACCAATTGATTCTATTAGTGACACCCATTGCGTATGTGTAATCATCATGTATGTGTAAAGAATATTGCAAGCAAAATGCAAACTATTGCATTGCTTCTCCTTTTTGCCAATTGATTCTATTGGTGTATTTGGTGACACCCATCCATGTATGATCTAGTTAGCTAACATAACATTTCTTGTGCTATGTGTTGGAAGCTTCTCTGTTTGCCCATGTTTGGGACTTTATGTGTACGCACAAAACAAGAATGTAGTTGATGAGTCCTTATTGGTCTCTGGTTGTCTTGTGATATCAACATAGCAAAATTTGAATTTAAGTTGGGCACACGTATCTGTCATTATTATGAGTGTTTTCTATTATAAAAAGTGGTATTGGTTAATAAGTTGGATTTATTTGATGGATTATTTATTTCTATTTGCCGCATGATAGTGACTTGTCGCATGCGTAAGCATGTGGCACTGGTCGCATCATGCTAGGCGGATAGAAAAGATTTAATGTTGGTTGTGTGTTTGGTGAGCAGATAATCAGTGGCAAGAGTAATGTGGATATGGAGACATTTTTGTATCACACTCTCGGATTTTGATATGTGCTGATAGTGTGCGATTTATTTAGCAATGACAACTTATGTCAAATTTGAAGACTATGGCTTGGCCAATTTATTTTGAAGACATTTAATTAATACCCAAGATTTTGGTTTATGTAAATATCAAACTTGGAAAACAAGTTATGATAAATTTAGCGTCACCCAAAGTGGAATGTAGCATTTTGCTATTTTGAGCACATAAGAAATCAAATCCATAAATACGTGTGCGAGGGCGGTGCTCACTTGCGAACGAGGGGAGATTGTACCCACCAATACTAGCGTTCTATTTTCATCTTCTTTTCTGCAGCAAGTCCTTTGTATCCGTAACATTTGGATGTTTTTGGGTTCATGGCAGACGAGGCTAGAGAAAATTGCTGTGTGGTTTGAACAGTCTATAATGGGGGCCACATATCAAAATGGGCGACAGAGGAAAACCATATCTCCAACTTTGAATTCAAGTGACCTTTGTTTCTTATCATAACATCCCTTTTATCTCTTTTGATCTTTTTTAATACATTCTCAAATTTGTTTAACTTCCTCATCCATTTTCTCAAGAGTTTGTTTTGAAATTTCAACTTTATTGTCAGAGTTTGAAAACTTCACAGGAGTGTGTCCATACATAGCTTCAAATGGGGTCATTTGAATAGAATTGTGCCATGAACTATTATATTTAAATTCCACTAATGATAGATATTCAGCCCATTTCTTTTGTTTTTCATTAACAGACATTCTCAACATGTCTTCTAAAACCTTGTTTACCCTTTCTGTTTCACCATCTGTTTGTGGATGAAAAGCCGTGCTCGTGCAAAGTTAGGTGCCACTTATATGAAAAGTTTCTTGCCAAAAGTGTGAAGAAAATTTTGAATCCCTATCAGACATAATGTTTTATGCATGCCATGCAGACTAAAGATTTCTTTCACAAACAATTTTGGTACATGTACTACAGTGTCAGACTTTTTCATTGGAAAGTAGTGTGCCATTTTTATTATTCTATCTACCACCACAAAAAATATTTCATAGCCCCCTCTTCTTATAGAAAGTTTAGTGATGAAGTCCATGGACATAGATTCCCATTTGCCATGAGGTATGTCTAATGGTTACATTTCCCCAGGCATTCTTTTATGTTCAACTTTGATCTCTTGACATTGTAAACATTCACGCACACAGTTTCAAATATCATTTTTCATGTTTAGCCAAAAAAAATGAAACCTTAAACTTTTTGTGTCTTTGTGAACCCTAGGTGACGAAAAAATGGTGTGTTGTGACATGCATGCAAAATTTTTTTAGTAGGCACGCAAAGAAAGTCAAAGTAATAGAGATTCCCATTATACAAATGTTGTTTATTATCATACAATTGACTTGAATTTTTATGAAGATAAGAAAGCCCATTTGAATAAAATGGATCACTTTCAATTTTTACTCAAATTTCATTAATCAAATTGATTCTTATGACAGTCAAATAAAGTATTGCATATAGGCCTACGACTCAATGTGTCTGCAACTTTATTTTCTTTTTCCTTGCTTATTGCTTAATATCAAAATCATACTCAGTCAATAGCTCTATCCATCTTTTCTACCTATTATTCAACAAAGGTTGAGTGAAGGTGCATTTCAAGCTTTGATGATCCATTCTAAGCTCAAACTTTATAGCAAGCAAGAGGTGTCTCCAATGCTTTAAAGAATGAATAATGACAGCCAATTCAAGGTCATGAACAAGGTAATTCAACTCATGTTTTCTAAGTTTTTGAGACTCATAAGCCACTACTCTCCTTTATTCAGACAAAACACAACCCAATTGAGTCCCACTTGCATCACAAGTTACAACAAAAGGCTTCCCCATCTCTGGGATTTTCAGGATGAAGTTCTCAGCCACTTTTTGTTTCAAAAAATCAAGTGTATTTTGGCACTCATCAGTCCATACAAAAGGTTTCCTTTTCTTAGTCAAATCAGTCAATGGACTTGCTAATCTAGAAAAATTACGAATGTACGCGCTTTCATGTTGTGCTACTAAACTTCTCACATCTCTTACACAACAAGATCTTGGCCACTCGACAATTGTTTTCACTTTTTTAGGGTCATTGTATATTCTGTCCTTAGAAATAAGTCTCCCTAAATACACAAGTTTCTCTTTTGCAAAGAAGCATTTACTCATATTTGCATAAAGCTTGTGTTCACAAAGAATTTGAAGGGTTTTTCTTAAATGTTCTTCATGTTCTTTTCATTCTTTGAATATACAAAAATATCATCAAGAAACACTAAGATAAACTCATCAAGATGAGGATAGAATATGATATTCATTGAAAGTGGCAAGAGCATTTGCTAGTCCAAAAGCCAAGACAAACTTATAAGGTTTGTATTGAGTCCTAAACGCAGTCTTTGGGATATTGTCTTCCTTAATTTGGATTTGATGGTACCCTCTGCTAAGTTGACTCAATAGTTCATTGATGTGAGGAAGGGGATATTTTTTATTAATTATGTGCTTGTTAAGCTCTCAATAGTGTATGTTCATCTTTGAAGTGAAGGATTATTACAATAAAATAGGGTTGTCAAACTTTTCTAATCTATGCAAAAGAACTAAACAAAGAAGAAAAGATAAAAAAGAATCCCAATTTTGTCAAGACACTTTTAGGTGAGTTTAAGTATGTATTTCTTGAATACTTACCTGGAATGTCTCCTCCTAGATATGCTGACCATGCCATAGATCTCTTTCCAGGCTCAAAAACTTATTCTAGAGTGCATTATAGGCTCAACATAAACAAACTAAAAGAGCTAAAACTATAATTGGATGACCTTTTAACACTAATCCTGTAAAAAAATAGCCACTTTAGTGGCTTTTAGACATTTTTTGTAAAAAAAACATTGCTCTCTAATCGTAGTAGTTTAAGGAAATTCCTTTCAGGGATATACTCCCAATACTAAATAAGAGTTGAAAAAAATTTAAGACAGGAGGAAATGATTATATTTCTATAAGATTTATGACCAAACATACGAGTCTTTTTGTCAAAACGCTCACATATTTAGTAATTTATCTCAAAAGGGCTTAAAACATTTTCAAAGCAGACCAAAAATGCCTTTAAAAATTCATTGGTATGTATGTTATGAATTGCTGAGATCATTACAAAGGCCACATAAGAAATGTCAACTTTTTACATATCACCAAATCTTGCTACTTAACCCTGTTTTCAATAATAATTTTAAAAATTTTAAAAGTGAAAATTTTATTTTTTTACCATTTTGGGCTCAAAATGGCTCCATCCATTGGTTTACATATATAGACAAAATGTGCAAAATTTCAAAAAGTTTAACCTTTCCACACAAAAGTTATTAAAGGAATACTCCAAAATTTCATGAGCCATTATGTTATAAAGGCTCAAGCAACTTTAGTGGCTAATTACAAGACTAGTGTTAAAGAAGGGACTCATACGGCCAAGTGTCTCACATTGGGGAAGTCCTATTTTATTTCAAAAGAAGAAAGATGGTACGTATAGACTTTGCATGAATTTATTTCTTGGGGGTGGTCACAAGGTCGAGATCTTTGTAAAAAGTATTGTTTCTCTATACACAATTGAATTCTATTTATCATATCAATAATAAAGATCTATAGTTTCTCCTCTCCCATATTCTATCTATTTTCTTTACTCGTCTTTGAAGTGAAGGATTGTTACATTTATCCCCCTCATAAGTTGCATGGCTAAGATTAATGCTGATTTATCATCTCTCTCCTCCACTTGGATTCTACGTTTCTTTCCATCCATATGTTTGAATTCCAAGGTTCTTTGTTTACAATCAATAAGTGCATGATTTCTAGTCAGCCAATCCATCCCATTTTTCACTTCACTTTTTCCCATGTCTACGAGAAAGAAATTCCCATTGAATTTTTCATTACCCAAGGAAAAAGAGAGATTATTCACAAATCCATTTGTGAAGTGTTTCTTCCCATTTTCTAACTCAACGGGTTTTCTAATGTTTGCATCAATTTTTTGTTTCAATTTTTGAGAAAGTTTTGGTGACATGAAACAGTGAGTGCAACCCGAATCAGTCAAAACATTTACCCTATGGTACCTAATTTTTTCTATAATTTTAATTGTTGAGGACTTCAAATATTGAGTTGAAGAAGACATGTATCACACACACGAGTTAGGGCAGTTACCTTCATCGATTGCCTCTTCTATATTTGTTGCCATCTTTGCTTTCAAGGTTTTTTTATCCATTGCCTTGTTCGGACACTCGTAAGTATGATGACCTGTTTACTCATCTGAAGCATAATCCCAATATTTTTGAATGCTCCAAGAATTTAGAATTGTGCTGCAAGCGTACCGGTTGTCGAGGCTTTTTGTTACTATACGCAAGAATCCGATTCTTTCTTTGATTTCCAAAATTTGAGAAATTTTATTTGAAAGTCGTTATTTTGTGCTCGTGCATTGTTACCCCAGTTTTGATTTGATCTTGGCTTGAATTGGAAAAGGCTTGTGTGAGATGAACAATAGGAATCATTATTGTATTTGTAGTAGTAGTAGCCGCAGCGGCCTTCTTCTCTTTAAACTTTTTGATCGTCTCAAAGTTTTCTACTCTTGCAACCGTACATCTAGAAAATTGTTGCAACCTGCACCTTTAACTTGATAGCGCAATTTGTCTCGCAATCCTTCTATGAATTTACTTTTTAAGGCATTTCTAGTTACCTTTGGAGCATTCTTATGCAACCGCAAGAACTTCTCCTTGTACTCATCCACTGAATAACTGTGTTGACCCTCTTCAAACTGTTTGAAGTTATAGAACTCTATCTTCTTCTTGATATTGTAGTGAGGAGAACAATATCTTTTCTTGGTTCTGTTTGGAATTTTTCTCATAAATTAGGTCCTTACAACATGCTAGTTTGCATGTAAGATTTCCACCCCATCTTTGCAACACTTTGCAATTGCATAATCTCAATATTCATCTTTCCCTCCTCAATGAATTCTCATATTGCAAAGAAATATTCTAGCTCCTCCAACCAAGCCTCTAAATCTTCACCTGTTTTCTTTCTTCCATTAAATTACTTGAGCTTGGCCTTCTTAAAAACTTGGTTCAATGCATATTTGGCCACATTGTCATCCGTAGAGCACGTTGTTTGTTGATTGGATTGTCTTGAGCCGCTAGCTCCACTTAGATCAACTTAGATATTTCCCTCATGTACAAGAACCTTGTTTGCTCTCTCTGCTCTCAAGCGGGAAACCACCTCTTCTCATTCTTTGATTCTTCTTTCCAAATCCTCCATCTTTGCGCTGATTACAAAATTTAACTACTCTGATACCAATTGTAACGTGCCTTCACTTCAGAGATGAATAAACAAAATAGATATAATATGGCATAAGAAATGTTATAGATCTTTATATGATTGAGATTGTGAGAGTGAGAGTGAGAGTGAGAGTGAGAGTGAGATTGAGATACATGTACAAGAATTAACTGCTTGGGGGTGGTTGGGAGGTTGAGCTCTTTGGAAAGAGTATTGTTCATCTATTTGCAATTGTAATCAACTTCTTGTATAATCAATAAATATCTACAACTTCTCTTCTGGCATATTCTATCTAGGCTAGCTATTTATCTCATAAGTAAAGGCATGTTATAGCGCAGTAGCAAAAGACAATTGCCTATAGTGCTGAGTGTATACACATACACACCCAGCTGTAGTGTCTCCCTTGTGCATCACACACACACACACACACACTCGCATGGCATGATGCCGGCTTCTCTCTCTCTATTATCCATATTGGCTTTTCGATGTTGGATGTTTATTTTTTGCTATCTGTATTTGCTATTTTCCTTGTGAGATACACACGCTCAGGCTTAGCTTCAATTCTCTATTATACACAAACACATACACGTCCTGTTTGTTTGCAAGTTACTTTTAAGTGAGCTAGAATTTTTTAAAGCTTTAAACTTTATTGTTTTAAGGTCTTGTTCACACACCCAAGTACAAAAAAAAAAAAAATGGCCTAATTTGGTATGTGTTCACACTCAAACATACACATCATTGCGCAAGTTTGCAAGTGTGGGTTGGGATGCTTCAATTATTTTTTTTAATTTCAAAGCTTTAACTTTGATTCTTTAAAAGCCTATTCATACACATTAAAAAAAAAACAAAAGGAATGCCCATCAACCTTTTGGACCATGTTCCCATAAGGTTTCAAGTCAAGAGCACTCAATCACATTTTAATACAACCAAGAGCAATATTTTCTTGTATGGTCATCATCATAAAAGTAAGAAAAGTGTTTTTCAAATCTCACGCTCAACACATAAAGATAAGGAGGAACAACCCTTTGCAAATCCAAGGATCCAAGTCTAGATGTGTCAAAGCTTTGATGCGCAAAAGGTGCAAAGAAAATTCATGAAGTGACAATCAAAATTTGATTTACATTGGTATGCATGTCGGCATACCCAATCTATAGAAATCATAATCAACTTTCTAAACTTTTGGGTATCCTTTACATCTTTTTTATTGGGTGAATGTACATGAGTGGTGAGGAGGGAGTGTGTATTTCTTTGTCATCATCCCTTTCTCTATGTTTTTTCTTATGGTTGTTTAGCTTATGTATTGAGGATCTCACCTATGTGTGAATACTAGCCAATTGAGTTGAGAGGTTGAAGTAGTTGATGTGCCTTTACTCCCTGTCTCATGTCTTGGTGTGAGTGTGTGTGTGTGTGTGTGTGTGTGTGTGTGTGCGTGTGTGTGTGTGTGTGTGTGTGTGTGTGTGTGTGTGTGTGTGTGTGTGTGTGTGTGTGTGTGTGTGTGTGTGTGTGTATGTTTTATGGGATGGATGGATGTGGATTTATGCATGAGGTTTTTATGAGATTGTGAGTGGATTTTGGATTTCATGGTCCAGTCCTAGCTGGTGGTGGCCCCCTTTTCTTCCGTGGTGTGTTTCCAAGCTGTGTGTGGAGCATTGCTATAGAGGCATCTCTCTATTTTTTTCTCCCCACATTTTTTGGTGCCCCCACTGAGGATTTTTTTTTTCAAGTTACCTTTGGTGATCAAGGTTTTGTGATTTCAACAAGATGAAGGCAATCAAAAAATTTTGGCTTCCTATAGGGATATGTGTGCAAGATCTTGTGTACGCATATGAGGCCCCCTCTTTTGATATTTATGGTGATGTGGTGGATTTCATAGCATATAGCAAAGAACGATGAAAAAAACTTGGTATTGCAAATGATGTAGAAGTAGCTTTTTTTCTCTTTCAAGCTTTGATGGAGAGGTACAAAAATGGTACTTTCTGTTGCCCCCTCATGTGCAAACAAGTAGGTTTTTCTTGCACATGGCTTTGTATGAAGCCTTTGGTGATGGCTTTGTGATGAAGTCCTTAAATACATTATGCAAAGAATGGTGGCACATCTTAGATTTTGAGCTTGCTTTGGAAAAAATATGAAAGGTATACAAGTAGGTGACTTTTTCTGAGAGGGCAGATGTTGAAGAACATGATTTTGGATATGCATGTTCAAGTTTTTCTGGAGTGGGTCAAATGCCAAAGCATGCAGAAGGTGGCAAGGCCCAACGCTCATTTCATGGTACCAAAGAAAGAGGGGATGAAGACATCTCCTATGGATTTTTTATCCGTAAATGATGCGGTGGATGTAATTCTTGAAAGATCAGAGTATGTGGCTTGTGCATACGTTCAAGAGGGAGGTTTTGCAACAGCAAGCAAGTTTCAACATAACAAGGAAGCAAGTAGCCAATGCGTGGAGATAGGTCCAAGATGTTTTGAAGATGTCCAAGCAAGTATGAATTAAATTGTTTTCTTTTGAGCCGTAGCTGGGGGGTGGGCAAGATTACAAACGTTATTGCAAAAAATTTGGATGGTGAATAGGTATGCAAGATTTTGGAGGTTGATGGCCAAACTTGGTGGGTGAATACAACCGAATGGGTCCCTTCTTTATGGCCATTTGATCTAGGAGGCTTTATGCAAGTTTTTTTTGGAATAGCTAGGACATGAATGTCATGCAGGCAAGGGGGTTGGCAAACTATGTTGGGCAATCTTTTGCAAGCACTTTCATCTTTTTTTCTCTAGAAGGTTCCTTAAGCTAAAAAATCTATGCTCTATGCCTTTGTTCATAAAATAATTAAAATTTTTATGTGCTATTCTTATGTTTTTAATGGTTTTTTTGGAGTTTTCCACTAGCTATGTATAGCCTTTTTATATGGCTAATATATGGCTACTATAAGCTTTAAAAAATAAGCTTTAAATATGATAGATTATAGCTTTTAAAATAGCCAAAAACCATGAGGTTTGGTTCTCTAAAAGAAGTAAAAAATTGAGTTTTTTAAAGCTTAAATGGAAAGAATCTTTTGATGTTTTTTTTATACGGACAATGATGGTTATGGGGATGTTTGTTTTTGGCTCCAAGAAGGGCTCCAAATGACTCTACTAAGAGCTCCTAAATATGGCATCAAAAGGGTTCAAAAACATGAGAAAAAGAGCCTAAAAAATGGTATTTTTTATGGTTTTTCAAAAGCTTGAAAGGGGGTAGATGGCATTGGCTGCCACATGGCAAGAGGTGAGGAGGGAATAAACCCATATACATGAAGAAGACACTATGGCCTTGGGATTTATAAGAAAAAAGAGGGTCTCTTATGTTTTGTCTCTCAAGAGAGAGAGACATCATGAGAGTTGAGATCGTTGGCTATGGCGGTTGCTTCATCTCCTTCCTTGCGCATCGTGCTGGCGTCTATTGTGGTGTGTTGCTCTACCATCCATTGACTATGTTGCCATGCCATGTGGTGCTGTAGCCATTGTTTATGCTCTCCTTGATGGCATCCATGGCAGTGTCCAGATGGTTCTCCTTGATGCTTGGCTATGGTGTTCTTTGCAATAGTGCTCCTAGCGTGCTATTTAGATTCAGCTACTATGAGATGCTTTCCCAGGGTGGTTTGGTGGCCCTCTTTTCAAGGGGATGATTGGCAATCTATTGGCTCTCTCCTAAGGGTCTGTGTCGGAGTTTCATAGCAAACGTGGGCCCCCTTGGTAAGGGACCATTCCCACATTCAATTCGGCATAAAATCCAATTCTAAGGGCCCATACACACATGCAAATCCCACAAGTTCCAAAGACAGAAAAAAGACACATACACACCTAAAAAAAACAAACATGCAAATGTATATTTGGAGGAAAGAGAGGAAAAAAAACATCTACACACTTGGCACACATGTAAATACATACACATTTATACACATGCACTTACTTTTTAGAAAGATTTCCCATGTACCTTTTTGAGACACTTCCATGTAAGGGGCCACACACTTGTCAACATGTGCACTTTATTACTATTTTTGATATCCATACACCTCTCTCTTGCACCTCTATATAAGAGAGAATCTTGTACATATCATGTTGCTGAAGCTTTGGAGAAGCTTTGCCAATAGAAAAAGCTATGGTTTTTTTGAATCTTGTGATGAATGTTTTGATGGAGTTTCTTGTGCTTGTCCATGGGCTTGTTATCTCTTTTTATTTTAAAGCTACGATAACTATGGGGAAATGGTATAGATGATGGATTTGAGAGTGATTATGTGGGTTTTTTATGAGTGAAGGCCATGGTGGCTATGTTTTTTATTGGGTGAATGTATATGAGTGGTGAGGAGGGACTCAAGAGTGTGTACTTCTCTATCATCATGTTTTTCTCTATTTTATTGCTTATGGCTATTCTTTGGGGGTTTAGTATGTATAAACCCCCTATAGCACATGCGTTCAAAAAAATGGATTTTAAGTACCCCTTATAACCCTTATGTATGTATATTTATGTAAATCCATAAAGAAATAAAACCCCTTCTATTGAATGCACGTGCTATCTTACATATACTTTAGT
>JAODKW010055485.1:0-17410 GCA_027576515.1 Dryopteris marginalis
GCTTCACATCTCCAACACCCTAAATATCAAGCTCATAGAAATCACCAAGCTTGACTATACCATGCAAGCTAGCATAAAACCACTCCTTATGGGGTGTGATGTGAAAGCTAGAACCTAAGTCAAGGATCCAATTTTGCACATAACACTCATCCTGTGCAACCAAAGCATCTAGTGTAAAATCCGCAGTAAAAATCAACACGTCAGAGGGAGATGTCTTTGAAAGAACGGTCTCAATGCATGAAGACTCAACTACATTGAGCTCCTCAATTTTCACACTAATTTTGGAAGCACTATCAAAATTTTCATTTGATTTTTTCTTCTCTTGCTGCAATTTGTGGCAATCTTTCTTTAAGTGCCCTTTCTTATGGCAATGGTAGCATTTAACATTGTGCAAGTTTTTGTCTCGCCTCTTGCTATGAAAGTATCTATGCTCCTTACTTTTACCATGGTTATGGTCACGACCTCTTTGCCCTTTAGAACCACTGGCAACATAAGCATCACCATGTCCACTAGAATTGAGAGATTGGCATCTAATCTCCTCAGTGAGCAAAGTGCTAGTAACATCACTGAAAGCCAACTTTCCACCTAGCAAAAAATTGCTTATGGCAATGTTAAAACTGTCCCATGAATTAGGCAAAGAGCATAGCAAGAATATGGCTTTCATCTCATCATCAAAATTCATCCCTTTTAATGTCAACTAAGTGTACAAAGAGTTAAACTCATTGAGATGACCAAAAATGCTGCTACCTTCTTTCATGTTCAAACACATTGAGTTTCTTCATCAAGAAAACCTTGTTGAAAGCACTTTTGCTTTCCCATGCAGAGCATAAATTGTTCCATAAATCCGTGGCATTATTCTTGTCCATAAACGTGAAGAAAATGGACTCACCAAGATGCAAATGTATAGTAGCCATAGCTTTCACATCCATAATCTCCCACTGTGCATCAATGTATCCATCACCCTCTTGGCACTCTTTTAGTGGCTCATAAAGACCTTTGTTGATCAAAACATCTTTCATTTGCTCTTTCCATATGGTAAATTTTGTGCCATCAAACTTGCAAATGTAATACTCCTCTTTCTCTGACAAAGAGGCCATCACTGACAAGAGTTAATCGCACTAATCAAGAGTGACAAGATTTATGGCAATTTTTTGCAAGAAAATGGGCAGAGTCTCCTTTATAACAGAAGCAAAATCTCAACTAAAATAGGACTCAAAATGCCAAGAAATGCATAAAACAGACTCTCGGGAAAAATCCGACAGAGTCTCCTATGTATGGGGAGCAAAATCTCAACCCCAAATAAAATGCCAAGAAATCACTAGAATCATGCATAGAATCTCCAGTAGCTCACTTGGAAATTATGGCAGCATAACGGCATAGAAAACCATAAATTGAAAACCAATCAAAAATATGTGAACACTTTCATGCATAAAGGCTCATATGGCATCAACCATACACTGTCCTAGCATAAGAACATGTTGTAAGCTAAGACCACAAGTCCATACATAAATTTTGATGAACTCTAGGGATGTTGAGGGATCGCTCCACACATGTATCACCAAAAGGATCTCCACCTTGAGAATCCCCCAGCTCAATAAATCCTCACTCGACCCTCACAAAAGGTTGCAAATATGCTGACCAAATAAGTACATTTTCTCATAGAACGTACATACAATCTATCCACAATGCCATATGGAGATAACATTCCATGTATATGAAATGGCAAAGACCAAATTGTCAACAACCAATGCCTCAACGGCAAGCAAGCAAC
Organism: Dryopteris marginalis; assembly: GCA_027576515.1. NCBI lineage: Eukaryota > Viridiplantae > Streptophyta > Polypodiopsida > Polypodiales > Dryopteridaceae > Dryopteris > Dryopteris marginalis. The sequence continues at coordinate 1,772 of JAODKW010055485.1, forward strand.
CAATGCAAGAGGCAACTGTCAAGTGGCAACAAATAAGCTATCTCAAAGTGAATACCAACTGAGCATCAAACCCTAATATAGACTATTGGATTACTCTGATCCAACATCAAGAGAGTGATTTATGATCTCTGGAAGCCTCACAATGGCCCTTTTTTATTGTAGCAATTTTTGCATCTGCCCCTACTGCTCCACTTTTAGCCACTAAGGGCTATGGTACCAAAAGGAGAAGCAAGAGGGGAGCAAGGGGCTGATGTACCTTGCTTATGCACACCAAAAGTGGGCTAAAATCAGCCCCAAAACTCACCTCCAAATGAGCTAAAGTGGGCTACAAATTATCCTCCTAAATCTCCTATGGATGCACACCACACCTACATTGATTGTAGGCCAATGCAAGAGTAAATCAAAGTTGATATCTCACCTGCATTTTGGTTCACTTAAACCCTAATTTTCAGCCGTGAAGAAGAAGCTCAAACCGCACACACAAATAGGCTTTCTGCCGCTAGCAACACTTGGCTCTGATACCAGTTGAAGGGGAGTTAAAGCACACACACATACGCAAAGAGTGAGAGGGAGAGAGAGTATGCATGCTCTTGGTACTACCTTGCTATAGCTTATTAGCATTATCTACAATGGAATCACTATACAAAGAATATAGTGTTAGTGTTAGAGTTAGTGGGCGTTCACATATCGAGCGGCCGGGCACATTGTGCCTTTAACCCAACACTCAAAGTCTTCCAACTCCAAAGAAGACAGGAAAAAGAAGAGTAAAAAAATGAAATCATCCAACAAGGATTTCAATAATGGCTAAACTCTTGAGCTACTCACCAAGCAAATAGAGAAGCTATTAGCACAAAGACTAAGTGAACCAAGCAGAGCGGATAGATGGTGTGTATATTGTAAAACAAGCAATCACTCCACAAGAGAGTGCAAGCAATGCAAATTTTGTGGTGCAAGTGGACACATCTAGGAGAATTGCAACATCAGGTTGAATGTGATGATGGAAAGAGGGTAGGATGTGCATATGGTCACGAGCAACATCTAGCACCATTAAAGGCAGTGAAAACCTTGGCAACTCTAATAATTATGGCGGCAGAGTTGGACGAGGCTCGTGGGGAGAGTAGGAAGAGCTGGCCGAGGGGCTAGAGTTTTTAATTATTTTATATGTGGCAAAGAAGGCCATTTTATAGCAAATTGCTCAGATAAGCCAATACCAAGAGAGCCAACACCAGAGATTAACATGGTAAGGCAGTAGTGGATGTGAATGAGATAAACCTAAAAAGTGAACCACAGACTAAGGAACAAGAGAATAAGCACAAGGGTAAGCAAAGTACAAAGGATGAGTGGAAAGAGCAGAGGGTTCTTGCTGTCAAAACCTGTGAATAAATTGCTAAAATGAGGCCAAGGAAGCCAGAGAGCTCAGCTGCTTGTATCCTCATTAAGGTTATGCACAAGAAAAGATGGAAACCTAGATTGAGGTAGGTGCAAGGAGGTCTAAATAAGATAAATTCACCTGAGAGAGGAAGCCACCAAGGCTAGGCAGGTTTACCAATGAATCATCATATGTAGGAAGCAGTGTGCAAGAATACAACTTCTTTAAGGGAATCATATCAACAGACATCAAATGCAAGGGTGCATGATGGTGGACTTTCTAGCCAAGGAAATAATCCTGGTTAAGAGCAAAGCTAGATGCTATTTAAAAAGGTAAGGTTTGAGGAGAGCCAAGGAGGACAGATAATGAATCATCAAGGCAAAGAAGCAGAAAGCAAGGACTGTGCTGCTTCAAGAGAATCATAGCAAAAGGAATCAAATATAGAGTTGCATAATGAGGGACTTGCAAACCAAGGAAACAATTGTAGTAATGAGCAAAGTTAGATGCCAGGTAAGAAGGTGAAATTTGACAAGGGCAGCAAATAGTAGGAAAAATGCAATGGACACTTGCTACCACCAAAGAGCACAGTAGCTCGCCAAAGCACATGGCTAATGGAAACAAAGAGTTTTGGGTCAAATATGTTAAAGGTAAAACAAAAGAAGCACAAATACCAATGCCATTACTAGACAAGGTGGAAGCTTCTATCAATCAACATTCAGTAGATAAAAAGGTGTTTAGAAAGCCAATGGGAAGGAGGCACGCTACTGGTAAGATCAAACATGAATAGAAACAAGTTTGAGGGACTAGTAGCAATAGAGACTCATGCTGCGCAAGTTTAGAGAATAGTTTTGGTAACAAACCTGGCATGAAGCATATGAATTATGGATTAAAGGACAATGGCAAGAAAACAAAGGACAGGGCCAAATGGATGACAAATCCCACGACACACTCCTCCATTGATGAGAAATCAAGTAGTAATACAAGCAACAAATAGATATAAAAGGAATATTTATACTCAAAATTATGTCAAAGAATCAATTAGCTCAAATTAGAGATGGACAAGCTCAGACAAGCCTTACTTGCTTGCAAAGCATTCCTGACCAAACACGTAGACAAAAAGTGTCAAGTCTTAGTAATGGCAACAATTATTGCCGTTATCAAGGATGACCAAGTACTAGCAATTAAAATTGATGGCAAAGTTTGGAAGCATTGGAAACCAATGCACGGTGTGGTTGTTGATGGGGGAGCATGCGTGAAAAACAAAGCCTAGATTGTTGACACATACACAACAAAAAATGTTGGGTGGCATGTGGAGAAATATTTACTGTATGGTCAAGGCTACAACATGGGGGAGTCATTTCTAATGAAATTATGGCTACCAACTTCTTCAAGGAAACCTCTTCCCAAAAACCTATAGCTGTCGGCATTCCAACCTTTGTAGTGGTTTTTAGCTTAGCAGCAAATTGGCATAGTTTGTCAATCACCAATAACAATTATATCTACTAATGATGATCAGTGTCCAAATTAGTTGATCAATTCAAATCTTACACTAATGCGCTTCTAGTAAACACCAATCTCTAGATAAGATTTTAGTTTGTCAGCAGTGGCCACTTCCACTGGCAATACTCATTATTAAAAATGTGACTCAACAGATGATTAATATTAGATAGAGAGTAGTGAGAAAATAACATAAGATAGTGTGTATAATCATAAAGCTAGCTTTTGTATTCATGTCCATAAGTACACTTGAAAGTTACAACAACAAAGAATATACAAGTAATGCTAAGATGTATATCTAAGCTTCCTAGGATTATAGCTATCTTAAGTCTCGCTTGTAACCCCATAAATGGCACTACCATTGTATTTTTATAGCCTTTTTTTGTAGATGTCATGCTGACATCATGTCTCACTAACCATGGCAATATTCATCTGCTTATTGCTCTTGCTAGGATCTAGTATACATACTAACTCTAATCAACACCAGCGTTCATTTTCTTAGCACCAATAACCAATATACAAGGCTAGAGATACCCATTTCATTTTTCTCTATTTTCTTTTTTGGCTCTGCCAAAATCTTGTTTCTTGATTCCACCAAAATCATTCTCCTTTGAGCATGTTGACAATAGCGTTAATATATTGCTCAGCTCTCTTACTGACTATACTCCTTACATGTCGTGGTACTAGACTCCTTTGAGCATGTTATCAATAGTCCTATCTACTTCCAAGAACATCCTCAAAGTTCCCCTCTCATTGTATTTAAACTTTTACTAGGACTGCCAATAGTTGGAGGTGGCATCTTTTGCTGAGCCTTCTAATCTTTCATCCACCAAAACATTTTGCTCAAAAAGTGTCAGCTGCAGATGTGATTTTGAGACATCACTATACAAAAAATTGTTCCCTTCCATGTACCCACACTTTGCCAGCTCCAAGCAATAATCTATTGTAGCCATCCATTCATTTGTCAATTTTCTATTATGTTCAATCCTAGATTCCGTCAATTGTTTCCATAATTATAGTAGTCTTCTTAGGCTTCACTATCCTACTTCAATTGTTTTGCTATCCCCCTTTCCATAATCAAGTAGTCTTCTTGGGCTTCAATGTCCTGCTGCAACCACATTCAACTGAAGAAAATCATTATAATGGCCAGTCAACTTCTTTTGAAGAACCTTCCATTGATGAAAAGTAGCACGAATATTAGCTAATATGTCTTTAAATTGCTCAGCAGTAACAATTTGATTTTCAATGTTTTGATTAGCAAGCCCTTTTTGGCCTTCAAGGATTTAACATTAGTTCCAAAGGCATCTGCACCTGTGACATGTTAGCAGTAGTGAGTCTCCTCAACATTAGTTTTGAAGGCACTTGCACCTGTGATATTAGTTCCAAAGTCACCTGCACCTATGACATGTTGGCAGTAGTGAGTCTCCTCAACACTGGACATTTGTCAACTTTAGACACCTTAAGGAAACATGCATGTTATACTTGAGCCACAATTGCATCAATTGGGCAGCCTGCTCTGTAAGTAGTTCTAGCTGGTATTGCAATGTGCCAAGAGTAACCTCTAACTAAAACAACACTGGCTTCTTAATTTCATTATATCTATACTCCATATTCTCATAATCCCTATGGATTATTAGCAAATATTCAAAGAAATAAAGGAAAATTTAAGATTGGGTCCTCCTTTAGGTGTTGCCCTCCTAAACTTTCTTGGCCCACTCCTTTGTTAGGAGCATCCTCAACTCATGTGGGCATATAGATATGATCTTTCTCATGGAAAGAGCCAAGAACATTTTCCAAGATCCATTTCTACACTCAAGTTATGGCTTTGCAAGATCTATAACAAGGATATTATTCTCAGTAACCACTAGCTTCCCTTTGCCATATCTTCTTAACTTCTAATTTTTAGCAAAAAACTTCTAGGTCTTCAAAATTTGCATGGTGCACATCTTCTTATTAATGAGAAAATCTAATGGTTCATTACGTAACTAAGGAAAGATCTTGTATGTATTCCAACAAGAAGGTCCTATAAATGAAATGATGCCAGTATTGTTTTTTGAAAAATATGACCAAGAATGGGCTTTGTTGCTAAAAGAGGAAGTGAGAGATTTCACCCACTAGGGCGGCATACCTATCACTATGCTTGGAAGAGGAGGTGTATGCACTTCTAGAGGAGATATTATTGTACTTGAACCAAGGCTAGCACCCAACAAACAAAGAGTACTCTTCTTTGATGAGCCTTTATTTATAAGCGGTGATGGAATAAGAGATTTTGGTGGATCAATGGGGTCTAGTGCACCAGCAAATCCCAAGATGATTGATTTAGCACATCCAAATGAACATGGGACAAGTGGTGATCAGGCTTGTGAGGGGTCAAGAAAACCACCATTGACATATACATTTCCTACTCCCAATAGATCAAGGAGATTTTCAACTAGCAAATTCTCTTCAAAATTGTCATATAAGATGAGGCCATCTCCTTTTCAAAAGTGGGTAAATAAATATAGCGGGTCAAGTGATAATCATCTGGCTACATTCAAATAGGTAGCAAGAGTGGGGAAAATATTATATTTGCATACCCTTGTTGAAGGATTTGGTTTGACCTTGGAAGGCAAAGCTTTGTCATGATTTCAAACCCTAGAACTCAAACCCCAAGAGCACAAGAAGATGCTTAAGGAGGCATGGTCTATGGCCAATGATGAGTTTATGATTGCCAAAGAGGAAGAGGCTAGTGTTCCCTTGAATCTTAAAATATTCATTATTCAAGATAGGAATATAGTGCTACAGAATCCAAACCAAAAAAAAACAAAGACTCTAAGAGGAGTGTTGTATGATGGTCTGGAGGATGCAATAAGATTGATTTGGCTGAGCTACGAGAAGAATCCAAAATGATATGGATAGAAATTCATTTTACTTTGGAAGAAGAAACATTATTGATATCAACACTAAAAGAGTATAGACATGTATTTGTTTAGACTTACAAAGACCTAAAGGATGTAGATCCTACAATATGTCAACATATTATTTCCATGAGAGATGACGCTAAACCTTCCAAGCAAAGGCCTTACACATATAAAAAAACTTTGCCAATAATGTTAAAGAGAAGATTGAAAAATTGTTGGAAGCTGAATTCATTTATGAGATCAAGCACGCTGAATGGGTGTCCCCAATTGTGGTTGTGCAAAAAAAGAATGGGAATCTCTGCGTGTGTGTAAATCTCAAGAAGGTGAAGGTGTGTAAATCTCAAAAAGCTGATCACCTTTCTAGTAACCTACTGAGGTAGATTATTAAATTCTTGATGCTACTTTATTTGAGGTTGAAATGGCACCAAGGTGGGCACGACCCATTGTAATGCTCTTGTCCATGGGATGCATTTCCAGTGAAGAATCATGCATAATGGCTATTGTTGAGGATATTGCATCACACCAATTAATATAAGGACAACTATACAAAATGTGATGGGACAGTGTTATATGCCTTTGCTTAGATCATAGTGCATATGAGGATATATTATAGCTGGTCCACAAAAGCTTTGGGGGTTTTGCTATTATGGTCTACAGACTAGAAATTGCTAGACAAGCTACTTTTGAAGGATATTGGTGGCATAATCTGTATTGAATTGCATTAGATTTTGTTAAATATTGTTTGATTTGTAACTAGAAAGAGCCGCCAATGTTCAACCCTTTGTTTTCAATGCAAATGACACTTAAATGGAGCCACTACATTGACAAATATCTTTGATATGGCCATAAGGACAAAGACCTCCCTAAACATTGTCAAAAGATGATAGAGGTTGAGGTTGCATCTTTTGTTCTTATTGTAGATCTATTGTTTAAGAGAGGTTGAGATGATAATTTGATATTATGTGTCTGCAAAATGGACTACTTATCGGCTTTGACTCGCGCTCATTCTAGAGTTTCTAGTGGACACTTGTTAGGTGAAACCACACCACGTCCTCAGCACGTCTAATATTGTGGTCAAGATTGTGGTGGCCAAATTTTTTTGGAGATGCTAACAAATATGTCAAGCATTGTGATCGATGCCAATGAACAAAACCTCCTACCTTGAGCAATACAATTCCGTTAAAACTGATTATGGCTACAAGAGATTTGGCCAATAGACTTTGTTGGGCCAATAAAACCACCCGCTAGACACACACATGCAGAATACATCATTGTAGCAACAAACTATTTGACCAAGTGGGTTGACACAATAGTCATAGTAGAAAATGATGCTATGACAACAGCCAGGTTCTTGTATGAGCAAGTGTTCACAAGGTACTGACTCCCTATTGAGATAGTAAGTGAACAAGGAGGACACTTTATGAATGAAGTCATTGGATTTATTATTGAAGAATTCATGGTCATTCATAGACAATTTGCTCCTTATCACCCACATACAAATGGACAAGCAAAAAGAACCAACACAACACTTTGCATGGCTTTGACCAAGGTTGTTGAGGAATTAAGAAAAAATTAGGAGAAAAAATTATAGTTAGTTCAGTGGGCTTATCGCATACTGTGTATAAGACCTCAATAGGAACAACTCCTTTCAATCTGATTTTTGGATTAGATGCTCTCCTTCTAATAGAATTCTTGATTCCAAAACTGCTCGTTGCAAAGAAACTAGAGTGGACAGATCATGAACTCTTGGAATGCATAGATGACCTAGAAAAGCTTGACAAGGATAGGAGAATTGTGGTAATGGAAATATATGAAAAAAAATGCCGACATAAGCGATGGCATGACACTCACATCAAAACTAAAAGATTCCAAAAATGGGATCTAGTTCTTCTCTATACGCTTAAGAAACTCAAGTGCAAGTTGAAAATGAGACAACTAGGACATTTTGTGATCAATCGGAGCTGAGCCCTAGTGGAGTAGTCCATTTGGAAACCTTGGATGGGGAACAAATGGCCAACTTCATTAATGGCAATCGTCTCAAACAATATCATGAGCCTCTAACTGAAGAAATGATTGATAGAATGCACACAAAGCAAACATGTAAGGAACAAGCCAAATTTTTAAAAAATAAAGCTAGAGAAGAAGCAAATGAGTAAGTACAAGCCAAAGGAGCTAGAAAATAGAAAGCTCATGTATTGACAATCTTAGTTATGGGTATAGAGAAGGAGTTTCCATTGATAGAACCTTTCAGAGTGGCTATCAATGTGCTTACACAGAGAGCAGCCATCTTCATAAATACTTTCATAAACTCAAGAGAAGACCTCAAAGTCTTATCTTGGGATACATGGAATGCTTTGGGTGAGCCTAAGCTTACACCATCAACGGTGAACTTTGTAGGATTCTCAGTAATTGCCACTGCTTGTCTAGGAAATTTGCTGGTTAAAATGAATGTCCAATATCAAACCATGTACATGAATTTTTAAGTTACTAATGTGGGAGAATCAGAGGAACATATCCTTTTAGGATGCCACTGGATGCATACAGTGGGAAACTCAATAATACAAGCTAAAGATAAAAAATCAAAACCTTACACAACTCAGCATGGTGGATCAACAATTGCAGTCATTCCAACACCTCTTATTAACTCCAATTCTACGACCAAGATGAATGCAAATAATGTCATCTGACTAACCACAATACAAGGCAACAATTTTACAACATGGATTGTACAAAAGAAGTTTCTACAAGCACAAGGCTACGGTGAGGGACAAGTATCTTTTTGAATACCCACCATCAACACAACTCCAGTGCAAAGACAAAATGTTCCACCACAGACATCACAACATTCACCCAAGCAGGCTAAACATCTAAGTCAAGGCTTTTGTAAACAAAGATGGGTCCCAAAAAGACTCTTACAAGCTCAAGGTAATTACAAAGGTAACACTTTTCTTTGGGTACCACAACTGTGTGTTATTTTGAGTCCATCACCTCACACTACAGCAATAGTCTCCAAGAAAACTAGACACACATACAAGTCAAAAAACCACGCTTTAGTGATGACCAATGACTAAGGATCCCAAGGAATTACAACATCCAGTCTAAGAAATAGAGAAACTCAAGACTAAGTTTGATAATGAGATCCAACCAACTAATGGGAGCCAATGGCCATCCAAAGTACAAAAGGGCAAGGATATCCTTAGATCACCAAGACAACCATCATTGTACTCAAGAAAGTAAGCCAATTCATCAACTTCAAGCCTAACATTGAATAGTCATCTTCTAGATGCTTCCCACTGTAGGAACAAATGCTAGGTGTCCCCATCACTCTTATCTAGACCGCATATGGAATCAAAGCATCTAGTATATCACAACCTAGGATTGGGCCATATCACTTCAAGCTCAGTTATTTGGTGAGTCATCTTTACTCTTAGCCAAGTTGATACAGTATCACCTATTAGCATAAGCTCTAGAGTCAGGCACTCTACAACCAAAACATGTGCAAAGATCAGTCCCAAAGCTTTTAGTATATATACTTTTCTTATGACTACATGATATTACTTTTTTTATTTTGTTGACATCATTTTGTATCTTAACTCTCAGGCTAGAGAGTTGAGCTTATTTAAAGTGTGTTGCTTGCGTGTGCATTGGTAAGCACAAGAGTCTAAGTCCATGTCTAAGTGTTTAAGGGTGGAGCCAATGAGGAGGAGAGGTTGTGAGAGAGGAGTGCAAATCTTCTTCATCCAAAGCTCCTTGACAATTTAAGCATGGGACTACCAGTTCAAGTTTCTCAATTAGATGTCTCAAGGACCTATAGTTTCTCATGCACCACAATTTTTTTTTATGCACAGACTATGTTTGCATATAGGGTATCACTTTTTAGATACATGCACTAAGGCACGCTCAGGTATAAGCCCAAAACACTGCACTATATACAAACAATTCACTTAGCTTCTATATTCATCAACAATGATTCTATGGTGTGCTTCAGGGAAGGGGGAGTGTTTCACACACTTTACCACTGTTGGGAATGGGGGAGAATAACCAAATAGTCAAAGTGAAAGCAATAAAAATTTTGGGATCAAGCATAAGAAAATTGCATGGCAGAGTAAGTTTTTGAGCCCAATAGAGTGAGAAAGATCAAGTACAAGTCAATTAGGATCAAGTCCAGTCTAGCCACATCAATTTTTCAAGATGGAGAATCCACAATTTAGATATACTCCCATGCTTATTTTTGACATGCAATGTGCTAGCATTGATGTGCAGACATAGGGGAATCAAAATATGAGCTCAAATATGCAATGGCGGTTCCACAAAAGATGGCAATTCCATGGGAAGGATTCCACGCAAGCTATAAAGTAAAAAAATTTATTGTTTCTATTCATTTCATGCATGCATACAAGGTGTGGAGGCAAGTGCAAGGGAATCATCCTCAACCTTCTCCCTTGCAAGCAAATAGTTTCCAAGTGTTTGAAGCATTCATGGGTAGGTCCTATGGGCTGTTTGATTTGTTTTGTATGCACCCTTGTGCATTGTGGTGGATAGGTGTAAGTACATCCATAGAGGGAATCTCACCCTGCACTCTCACAAGTGCCTAGCAAGAACGTAGGTGGTTGCACTAGTGCTGGAAAATTTTTCCTAGAATTCAAACACTCAAAAAAAAAATTCATAGCTTGGGTAGTGCAGGCGGATCATTGTGAAGGACGATGGAACCCTCCGCGAGTGAGCCTGAGGGCACACCTCAACCTCCACAGATGGACATAGTTCCACCACTCCCTATGCATGATGAGTGCTATACACTCATGTGGGTGGCAAAAGCTGAGACAAAAGTGGTAAGATTGTGTCTTTTGCGCATATATTTTGAGGATGAAATAGGTAGAGAGATAATGACATACTTCCCCACACAATAGTATTTTTCCTTGCATTAAGAGCCTATCACCTACCATATTTCAAAGTTGCCAACATGGATGACTATTTTGGATTGAGGCCATGGAGCCCAGATCTACAAAGAGCCTGAGAGCTTGTACATAGCATTGATAAAATAGTCTTGACACATATCAGGGATTTTGATGGCAATCCCATTCAAGTCATGATTTCTCCGTAGATCATCCGCAAAGCGCTACATTTGGGAAGAAAGGGTATCCCGCTTCCATTAAGGAACCTATCTGCATCCAAGAAAAGATCCATGTCTACACGTAAAAGGATAACATTTCAATAACTGTGCATAAGAAAAAACCTTCAATTGTATATGCAAGATTTCAATATGATCCTTGCTCAATGTTGCACTAGGCTAGAGCTCCGCATGGCTATCTTTCTTACCAAGGCATTTGAGGTTCAAGATTTGGTTGCTTACAATGTAAGCACCTACTTATTGAAGGCAATCCAAAAGGTGAACAAGCACAAGATAATACAAAGTTAGAGCCAAGTTGAGAAGAAGTTTTTGACATTCCTTGGTGGATGCCTCATGAAGTTACCAAAATGTCCTGTCATGCTTTGGAAGAAGACCCAGCTATTCCATATATGGCTTGACCATATAGAGCAAAGAAGGTGGCCAAAAAATTTGACAAAATAAGAAGGAATTCTAGTGAGTTTGATCCCATTACACATATGAAAAATATGAGGGGGTAGCTACCAAGCTCGGAGCATCACAAAGAAGAGTAAAATGGCCATGACCAAGAGGATCATTCAAATGGCCAAGATGAATATTCTAATGTAGAAGATTTTTTGGCTAGCATGGAACCATTTTTGCAACATACCAAAGACATTTTTGGTAACATTAATGAGTTTATTGCTGAATTAGAAGGACATGGTGATTTTGAAGCATGTCTAAAAACTTCGATCATGGGCCCCCAACATTTGGTCTTCTTAATGCTATATCAAGAGCTAAACATTTTGGCATACATTTAGATAGGAATGTGGTCTTGAGGTTATTTGATGAATAAGATGTATATTTTTGATATTGTAATCCCTATTTTCAGCAATTACGTCCATTGTACAGTTCTTTTAGACCTTAAGTTTTAACTATAAAGTTCTCTTTTTAGTACAATGTATTATGTCTTAAATTTCATCTCAAGTTTATTTTACGTCTGTTGTCTCCAATTTTAGCAATGTATCTAGTTTAAGTGATGAATCTAAACTTTCTTTTTTTTTAAGTATTGCAAAGTATTTAAGGCTATCATTTTGAATCATGTCTTAAATTCTATCCCTAGTGATTTTAAATCTTTTAGAATTGTTTTGTGAGTTGGTCACCTAATCCTTTAAATTTATATTGCAGTTTACATGGCGTTTGTCAATGAGGATGATATTGATTGTGGGGACCACATCAATGACATCCCTTTGCCTCCATATAATCCTCCAATGGTGATGAAGCAGACTTGAACTACGCAGGGGCACAACAACTACTTAAAGTAGAGACTACAAGGTTGCAAAATCAGTCATTGGATACTATGGACATCCAAATACAGCAGGAGAGGTAACTCATAGCATACAAATGTCTGTGTCCACACAACTTTGTCATAAACACTCTCTTTCAACCACAAGACATGTCAAATAAAAAGAATCCAAAATGGAGGTACCCACCAAAGCTCAAAGATCTTCAACATACAGGATTAGCAAAGAAATTAATACAAAGATTTGTGGAGAGGCAGAGGAAAATTCCCAACAATCATCAAATTGTAGTAAACTTCATTCAACAAGTATATTTCTAAGACATTATTGGTCATGAAGTATAGTTGGAGATATTGGGAGAAAATATGGGCGTGGGTGGTGTTTGGCCAGAGGATAGGAGGAGAGCACACACTACCAACTTGCAAGTCCCTTGCACAAAGCTAGTGGTTCTTACGGATGATGCCTACATAAGCTCATGCAATCTTTTGCAAGTGAGAATATGACCGTGATAACTTAAAGCTATACAACTCAAACAATCAAAGAGACTCTAACTCAAGTAACACAAGAAAAAGCTGACCTACAAGTTAGATACAATGATCTTGAGGCCAAATTTATAGCAATTCAGTTAGAGTTTCAACAAAACAAATAACATTTTGGAGCACTACCTAGAGTACTCCAAGATGATGATAATTTCACAACAGCTAAAGTTTTTGGATACCAAGTTAACCTAGCAGACCCATGATTTATGAACATATATATAGGTCTTTTCAAAACCAAGTTGTAATTATTTATGAACATGAAGCACATTGTAAAATCCAAGAGATTTTTTGTATATCTTGATTTTTGAGAAAATAAAAAATAACTATTGGGAGTAATATTGTTTATAATTTTACAACTCCATAAAATTCAAGATTAAAGATATTGTCATGCGGGATGCCATGTGTTTAGTACTATTTACATTAAGTTTCACATTAAGTTTCATTTAAAATTTCATAATGTCATCAATTTCTTCCATGTGAGACATTGCAAAATCCACTTTCTACTCATTCTCATCTTCATTGCCCTTGTCTTTTGCGATGATGTCATGCATGCATTTGGGAGGAGGTTTGAGATTAGTTTGGGTGGCGTGCATTACTATAGTATGAGGCCGATGTAACAACCTCATATTACAAAAAGAGTATACCAAATCAGGAGCCCTTGAGGGTTTGAACCTTTTATGTCTTTTAGAATGAATAAAATTGTAGGCTGACCAAATTTGTTTATAGCTACTAGAGGATGCTACTATAGAGAGCACTCTGGTTGCAATCTGTTGTAGCTCAAAGGTTTTACTACCATACTCTTTCCACCAGACGGGTGCATTTAAGCATCAAGATACCATGAATCACCAAAAAAATCTTCCCTGTTACATGTTGATGAAATGCAACTTTATCATCTTGATAACCGTTGACTTCAAGATCTACCACCTTAAGGATAATCAGATACCATAGAGAAGGCCCCTTAGGAAGAGGAACAAGATCAAGAAAAAGGGGGTCCCACCTATCAACTACGAGGGCCCACAAGAGGAGTGGAATAAATCTACACATAATGCTCAACAAGAGACAAGGACATGAGAGCCGAGGGGTGTTCAAGGTTTAGAGAGAGAGGTCAAAGAGTTTAAGCGGATACATCCCGTGTTTTATTGTAACAATCAAGTTGTTAAAGAATATACAAGGAAGTGGACTATTTTCTAGAGTATTGTGTGTGGAAGTTCTTTGTTTATCATTTAATGTGTAATTAAGTTGTCTTGTACTCTTCCCTTCTTGTGTGGTGTCATGGTACTCTTGTAGTCTGGATGAAAATTGCTGAAGTAAGGAGGAGTTGTCTTTTGTGAGGTGAGTGCATGGTGTAGAATACTCGTGAAGTCTTCTAGTGTTCACCAGGAAGACTATTCCTTGGGGATAGCTAAAGCATCATGAGTAGCATGCCTGATCCGTCCAACACTTGGAAATCCTACTAGGGATAACTGCTACGCCATTAAGTCACGCTAAAGGTTTGCCAAGCACAAAGAACGCTTGTGGAAAAATTGCATACATTATTGAGAGGCGCACAAGGAAAAAAGGAAAAGGCACCAGGCATTGCAGACACCAAGAAAGCATGGGAGCACATCAGAGAGACCACTAGGGGATTAGAGTGCATCACGTGAAATTAAGAAAACCTCAAAACATAGAGAGGTGACAAAAGGAGGTGCATGTGGTACTAGAGCCGGTGAACGAGCAACAAGTGGAGGAACACCCCGTAGTGCAGGATCTATAAATTGAGTTACAAGTAAAAGTACGCCCAGAAGCAAACGTAAATGTGGTAATAGAGCTAGCCAATGAAGAGAAACTACGCACCATGGCGGCTTTGTCAAATAACTTTTTGGTGTTTGCTGGTTAACAATCAGATGATGCCAATTTACATGTCAAAAGATTTGAGCAGTATTGGAAGGTAGCAAGACCCCGGGACCCAAACCTAGGAGTAGCGGCACTAGAAGAGCTAAAGAAATATTCCTTCTTGAATACCTTCCAAAAGAAGGCCACAGAGTGGATATCCCGGTATGAGTATGACCACTTTGACACTTATGAACAAGGCAACTTTTCTCCGACAATCTAGGAAGGAAAAATTGAGCTCCCAGCTCTGGATAGAATAAGGGAAATGTGCCAAGAAGACATGGATGTAGAAGTTTACTCATCAAAAGTACTCAGCATGAGGCAGAGAGTGGAAGAACAATCATATACCTTCCATCAATCAAGTTGTGGAATGGTTCATCATAGGATTAAAACCAAAATGTCATGCAGCAATCAACACAAAGAAAGTGAAAACTGAGGAATTAGATTATGAAGAACTCATTGAAGAAGCAAAAATAGCAAAAAGGAGAGTGTCTGAAAGAGCAAAAAGAAGGACCAAGAAGAATAAGTCATCTCTAG
Source organism: Dryopteris marginalis (assembly GCA_027576515.1). Classification (NCBI taxonomy): domain Eukaryota; kingdom Viridiplantae; phylum Streptophyta; class Polypodiopsida; order Polypodiales; family Dryopteridaceae; genus Dryopteris; species Dryopteris marginalis. Next base: position 16,867 of record JAODKW010055485.1, read on the forward strand.
AGAAAGAGTTGGGCTCATCTAGCGTGGAGGAATCTGGGAGTGATACGGACTGGCAGAAGAAGAAACAAAAAAAGAGAGGCAAAACAAAAAAGAGAAAAATGCTAGGAGAATTATAGCCCTGGTAAACAAACTCAAGAAAGTAATAAAGAGAAAGGATTTTTGAAGAAACATGTTTTACTCACAATGTAAGCAAGAAGGACACATAAAAGAAGAATGTAGCACAGCTCCCACATGTGTCATTTGCCTAATGTACGATCATTCTACATCAACTATTGATACAACATGAAAAATAGAGTGGCAATTGTGAATCAAGTAGATGCCCTAAATGGACAATCATCGGTCTTCTTCAAGGGAACGTGCCCTAAAAGGTCAACCATGCAAGTGTAACACTCTAGAGTTGGATTCACACCATATTTGGTGCTCATATCCACAAAAAGTGCTTGGCCCTCTTCTACTAGACCTCGGCAACTGCACACATTAAGCACACAAGCACATGTCACTGCATGTGGAAGGATGCCCTCACACTGCATCTCTTCAAAGCAGT
>JAODKW010055486.1:0-12414 GCA_027576515.1 Dryopteris marginalis
TTTACTCAAGAAGGAAACACCGTTATTGATGTTTTTGGAGGTTGTGGTGGTTTGGATATCGTGTGCAAGGAAATGGGTCGACATTGTTTATGCATTGATTATGATGTGGAAGTTTTTGACGATTGGCATCGAAGAGTTTCTCCCTTCTCTAATTTTGGTAATGCAAGAAGATAGGGAAAGAGAGACAAAGAAGGATGATAGAATTGAGGATGAGAGTTATGATAGTGAAAAATACCTCCTTGATTAATATTTTGGTGTTGAGATATTTATGACCAACATTTAGCCGTTCCTTGATGTATTTAGTCTGACATACACATTTGGAGGCTAGGTTTTTGGCGGTTTATGTAGACATGCTATTTTAATTTCATGCAATTATTGTAAAAGCTATCTAAGCTAAAATGTTAAATATAGTAATCTTTGAACAAAATTGTGCCATATTTGTTGGAAATTTTGTACATTTTGTCTAATGGGAATACCCATTACATATCTCTTTTGGTGACAAATTTATGTATCGCACATACAATAATTGAGGATGAGAGTTCTAATGGTGAGCAATACTCTCATTGACTAATGTTTTGATGTTTTGATATTTATGATAAACATTTATGGGATAGGTTTCATGCTCTATTTAGTCTAATACACACATATGAAAGCTTGGTTTTTAGTGGTTTATATAGACATGTTATTTTAATATCATTAAATTATTATAGAATGTTTCTAAGCTAAAACAAAAACTATATTAGTCTTTGAAGGAAACTGAGCAATGTTTGATGAAAATTTGTACGCCTTGTTTTAATGGGAACACTCATTATACGTCTATTATGGTGATCATGAATTTATTCCACATAAGATAATTTGAAATTTTATTTATCAAAAAAGCTATTACAAAAAACCCATTGCTAGAAACATATTTTCTCCATTACATGGCCCTTATGGTGATGCATTCTTTAACATAACATTTCATCACCAGAAAAGCTCTAAAAAGAAGTACAAGGCTTGAAAATGCTCTAAATGTAAAGATCGCATAATGAAATTCCCCTAGAAGAAGTAGGCGTAAAGAATGTAGTGCATATTGTTCTGGATAATGCCAAACTTTGTAGAGCTATAGGCTAAACCTTAAAGATGTGTTACCCTCACATACACCCCCCCTGTGACACACAGTTTAATTCTTATGTTGAAGGATTGGTATAAAATGGAGGACACTACTTGGTTTGCAAGAATTATTGACACTTCTTACAAAGTTTTCAAATTTGTCTTGAAACGCCAAAGAGTCCATGACATGTATCGATCTTGCATGTCAGTTACCTTAAAAATGCCTGCTGCTCTGCTGTCTGCTGAGACTCAATTCTCTACGTACTTTTATACCTTTGAGTCCCTTCTTTGTAACATAGATGTTGTGATGGAACCTTATCATGTATGGCATTCCATGAGTGTGAAATAGAACAAACTGAAAAGATCAAGGAGAAATTCAAAGTGTTAAAGACAGCCTTGAATGAGTCTGCTTGGTGGAAGAGCATAGTTGATGTTTATCACATGATAATGCCTATCATGTATGCAATTCTGAACCTTGATTAGAGAGCGCCAAATCTTGGGAAAGTGTTAATGACATGGTGGACAGCGCAGAGAAGAACTCAAGGACCCTATAGTGGTGAAACAATGACGTACTCATTTCTCTAGGCGACAAAGAAAAATCCTATTAAAGTACTTTCCTGCTAGCTGGGTCAGTACGCACAGTGCTTTGCACAATGCTGCATACATGTTAGATCCAGAGTACTGGAATTTGGACTTAATGTATAATGCAAAAATTTTCCAAGATTTTTAGAGGGTCCGTTTTGCTACTTGTTTGTCCAACAAATCAAAAAAAGATAGCCCGCTTGGAAATGGTGGATAATGAATGGTGGTGAATACTATAGTCTTCTATGGTCTCTTGTAATGAAAGGCTTAGTACAGTGTACTACTAATTCTAGTTCATGATCAACTAGAGCATGTTTATTTTCACCATATATGTAGTCCCAATAGCCTTTGCCCATCAAGAAATTTATCATCCAGAACCTCCAAGCATGAAAGTTATTCTTATCCAAGTTATCCTGCACAATTTGGTTAATCCCTCAAATAGACATTTTGTACAACACTCAAAAATATGTGCACAACGTCAATTTAAAAATTTGGGAGCTTATTTGAGTGCCATTTTTAGTGTTAATGTAAGAGAGCTGTGAGTGTGTGTATGTGTGTGTGTGCACGCACGTGCTTGCGCATGCATGTATGTGTGTGTGTGTGTGTGCGCGCGCGCGCCTGCGCCAAGCGCATGCATGTGTGTGTGTTACAGAGTGCAAAAAAAAAGTGCGTCGAATTCAAAGGAGCGGGTCTGTTAAAAAAATTACAAGTGTCGCTTAAGCGACTACACTCGCTTAATAATTTTAGTAGTTGCCACTGCGACTCTAGTAGCGAATTTCATGTCGCTTATGCGACTCAATAGTCTTAAAAAAAATATGTCACTTATGCGACTCTAGAGTTGCTTAAGAAAATTAATACGCTAGTTATGTCGCTAAACTCTAGTCGCTAGGTGGGGGTTTCCTAGTAGTGCAACACACCTTTTTCAAGATCTTGCTTATCCTAATAGGACACCTGAAGAAAGACCTACTCCGGGAGGGTGAAGACTGCTTTTCTCCAGGTGAATGAAGAAGCCTGCTATGATACCAATTGTTGGATTTAGGGTTAGGGTTCCAACAGTGAGCACCTTACACACACAAAAGTACAAGATGAAGAGCACACAACAAGAAGAATATGTATTATAAGACTGTTTCAAGAGTAGTGAACCCTAGAATAATACACACTAGGTATATGTACATGCTCGGAGGAACTAACAAGGGAAGAAGTGATCGAAAAGTGCTAAGTGTGTTCACACTTCACTACCTTAAGTATCTAGCAACAATGACCAGGAAAGGAAGCTCTAGACTACTACCAAAAAATGCAAAGGAAGGCTCTCTTTCGAAATCTTGGGGGGGTCACACCCATAAATATGTAAGCATAGCACGTGGGTTCAACAGAAGGGGTTTTTCAACTGCATTGATGTTTACATCTTTTTTACTTACAAAAGGGTACCATTTAAAAGGGCTACTTGTAGATAGAATAGAAAAAGGGTATGTTTTATTCATGAAAAATTTATAGATACGAGCCTTTAAAAATAGGCCTTGAACGCTGGTGATAAAGAGAATTTAAGCACAATGACCCCCTCGATTTCAAAATGCAACTACCTATGCTTACACCTTGAAGGAGTTAGTAGGGGAAACAATATTTATGACAAGGTTGTTAGTGATGGCTCTTGAGAGAAGATGTTGTAACTTGCATTACATTTGTTGACATGTACGCCAAATGCATTGTGCTCACAAAAGAAAAACAAGATCTTAATAAGCTTCATGTACTAGACATAGTCTTTTGAAATGCTCCACTTACAAACAAAGACAAGGGGGGGAAGCAATGGTCAATTTTGATTGGATACAAAGTGAGAGCTTGACTCTTGCCACAGTCTTTTCAAATGCACTACTCGCCTTTTCAAATGCACTACTCGCATGCCGTACCTAGTAGTGGAAAACTATATACTATTTCCAATTGATGAAACACAAGGTCAACTCTCCAAATGCATTTATCTTTGTTTTTGTTCTCAATGCAAATTTTCACTCCCATTTAATGCATGAGGATTTTGGTACTATGATGCAAGTAATGTGCAATGTACATTGCACTAGGCAAGGAGCACTCATGTGTAGGTAATTGATATTGTTGGCTATGTGAACAAGACAACAAGAAGAAAATTTTGGCTATGTGAACAAGGAGCAATCACATGTAGGTAATTGATATTTTGTACCTAGAACCGAGTGATTTGATGGCATTCCCTAAAGACATAATTTATGTTGGCATAATACAAGCCTATTGCATCTTCCAAGACTTTTGACAAGAACAAAAAGATTTATGAGTCAAGAAGGCCCTATAGGACCTCTAGTGAACTAACATTTAACCTGGCACCTAGCTGATTCTCATGCAAACAAATTGATAGTTTTTCACACACAAAATTTATTTCCTGCAAGTAGCTTTCTTTTTGCTCAAAGTGTGGAAGCCCTAATGATCTATCTTCATGTGCACTCCCACTCCTTAATATTCCGCGGATTACAAAATAGGATGTGAGATGAAAATAAATTTATGATGATACCACTGGTCAAGTTGTGCCTATAAATCCGTCGGTCTACATACTAACCAAAATGCAAAATGTTAATGAAAGCACACCAAGTTATATTGATTGATGCATACCTTGTTTGAGAAAATTTCACCCCTAAAATTTGTAAATAGAACAGTTTAAATTAGCTTCCTTTCAAGTTAGTTTTCACCATAACAAGCCAAAGCTTAAACATGTGAAACTCATGCAAATCTTAAACATGTGCGCCCAGATGTGACACGTGTGAAGATTTTGGAAACGCTAGGCGTGTCCCAAACGCTAAAAAGCAAAAAGCAAAAAGCAAAAAGCACGCGCTTGCGTCATTTGATAAATAGTCCTTGCGAGAAGCTGAGATCATTTCCTGCAACGAGAGCTGCAATTAGAAGATCGAAGAGAGATCATTTGAGAAGCTCGAGAAGAGAGATCATTTCCTGCAACGAGAGCTGCCATTAGAAGCAGATACAGAGGATCATTTCCTACAACAACAACAGATTCAACAGAGGATCATTTCCTGAAGATCGATACTCTAATGGAGTGTAGCATCTGCATGGGAGAGAGGGCGCGGAGCCCTGTGGTGACACGCTGCGGACACCTTTTCTGTTGGCCCTGCATCTACACTTGGCTCTACACGCAACAGCAACAGCAACAGCAACAGATTCAAGCTGCGGGTTCATGCCCCATTTGCAAGGGCGCCTTGTCCCTACAGCCTGCACACAACAGTTTCACGCCCATCTATGCGGCGGGCTCACAAGGAGACGAGGAAGAAGCAGATAAAGGTACAGACGTTCACATCCCCCCTCGGCCTAGCCCTAGCACAGCACAGAAAGCCGATCCGGTGCTGCAATCTGCACCTCTTCACCTTATACACGAGCGGAGAGTGGCCTTCCTTTTCCCTTCAGAAATCAATTCCAATATGCAGCCTGCACTCATTCAAACAGAGGACATGGCACAAATATCAACACAAGGCGGTGCAGATGAGGAGGAGGTGGACATTGGGGATATGATTCAATTAGCACAAGGGGGCGGCGCAGAGGAGGAGCAATCTTTATATGTACAAGCTGATGAGGATATTACTGCCAGCATGCAGGATATTGCAAGAGAGTCTTTGCTCACACATGAATTGGATGCAAATACTCACCCAGCTTCTCATATGAATCAGCACAATCAATATAGCTGGAGACTCCCCAATACAGCTGCACATAATTACATCTCCGGCCCAATACAACCCACATCAACCCCTCTCTACATGCATCCACCAACTATAACTCACCCTTCAGACATGAATCAGCGCTATCAATATAATGCAGGCAGGAGAAGCAACGGTGCATGGAGTTATCATCATCATCGGCGTGCACATTACATTGCCCCAGTACAATATGGCAATGCTCCTTTCCAGCCAACACCTGCGCCTCGGCCTCTCGACATGCATCCACAACTTCCCCTTCCTCAACAATACTATGGCCCTATAAGGGCACCTCAAATCTCCTTCGTATATGTTGCACAAACACCCACAATATTATATCCACAAACAGTACATCCCAGCTTCTCATGTTTGGGCCTGCCTTTTCATGGGAATATTAATGCGCCCCTTGCAAGGCCAAGCCGCCTATTAATGTAATTAAGTTCTTGACAATGCCTTAATATAAGAGAAGTAAAAGGTGCAAAATTTCATTGCATTAATATAAGAGAGGTAAAAGGTCACAGCTTTGCAAAATTTCATTTTCTTGAAGGATAAAACAAAGTGTACTTACTCTCCATGGATATGCGATAAGCTGATTATAGCATTTGAGGCATGTTTGATCAAAATATCGTCTCTTGTACTAATTAACTATTCTAGTTATTTTGCCCTCCTAATGGATTTTGTGAGAGTTCAACTTACGTTTATCTTATAGGACATAGGTGCAGTACGTCAAAAATATAGTTCAAGCTCCTAGCATCTCATTGTCTCTTTCCACATGAGGAAGCTAGAGTGAAGTCACTTGTTAAAGTATATTATGCAAATCAAGTTTGTCAATCTTTGTTTAAGGGTTTATATATCTTGCATGTTTTGACACTCGAAGAGGGGGAGGTCACTGTCCGCTCGCACCTGCTATATGGGGTTTTGTAGAGTGAAAATAGCCTCCAAAAGCCAAAATACAACTTTTACAACACTCCAATTTGATATCACACAAGGAACAAAGCGGTTGAGCATTTTGATTTACTCCACAACCAATACCCTTGGGCCACTGAGCCAAAAGGCAAGAGTGACCACTTTTATGTCTTCACCACGGCAAACGCCGAAAATAATGAGCATGAACCTCAATAGCAATACATTTCAAAGATTTGAATGAAAAAGAACATCAAGATATGAAATAACCATACTGAAACAACACACTGTTGAACAGCAATAATAAAGTGGCACCCAAAACAATTGGAACCCATGATGCAAGAAAGAAATATAAGATAAATTGTTAGTGGAAAGCTCTTTACATACAGCTCTTTGGAGCAAACACTCACTTCCTGAGAGGAAAGCACACTACCTTTTTATTCCTGACGGCTACACATTTGCTGCATTACAAGTTTTCAACCAAAGCAAGAGAGACCAAGGCCTTGAAGACAAAGGTGATTCAAGCCTAAAAACAGACCACCTCACTCAGCAACACCTCCATGTCATCACATGTTAGATTTGGTGTTGAGACGCGTCGCAATTTTTTGGCCCAGTGACTTGTCCGCCTACAAAAAGAAAATCACATGTCAGATATCCAGCATATCTGTGTGTGAGGAAGAGACAAAAAGCCATGCCTATCAAGCCTCAGAAAACATGCCTTGGAAAGTATGTGGAGGTACATTTCAACATAAGAACATTCAACAGACTCAACAGACTCGATCTCACAAGTTGAAATACTATGTGAAACAAGCAACAATATAAAAGGAAAAAGGAGAGGCAGGAATGTAGTGATCCCAAAATATAAGTGATTGGATTCACTTAACTTGCTTAAGGTAAATTTGCAAAAATTTACAGGTCAACAACAGAAATTTCTGATAGTCCTTCAAATCTTCAAATCTCACCTGGGTCCAATATGATATCCAGATGTTGCGAACTTCATGGGTCACACGATTGTCCGAAAGAGCAGTAATCCACTGGTTTACAAAACGGTCCTGCCTGTTGCATATGCAAGAAGCGCATTGAAAACTTTTGCCAATTCTGTTACTTGGTTGCTTCAGGAAATCACACTAAACTTTATTTTACCTGTCAGGAGCCCATGACCTGTACCTTGCTCCAGGCTCAGCAAAGTTGTTCTCCTTCTTGATAATAACCTGATACCATAAAAAAGAATTAACCATACATACTTCTAATTCACAAAAGCTAGTAATAAAAATGTCCTACAAACACACATCAGACATAGATAGGTTCTCTACATGTGCACAAAGATGTATGAATGGTATACATGTGTGCATACTTCTGCGTATATATGCCCTCCCATGTGTGTGTGTGTACATGGCCATTCCATATATACATATATGCCTTTGTGTATATGGGCATACATTACCCAGATGTATGGATACTAAAAATGTGTGCATGTATGTATGTGTGTACAAATGCCCATCCCTATATCGGTACATAGGTATGTTATGTACATGCCACATATGTATGCATGTATGTGTGTATAAATGAATACAAAATGCAACCACCGTTGTGTCTATGGAACAATACACATGCCAGATGTTGAAATTTGAATACACACAACAATCCTGCAAATCAGCATTCATGTCGCCAAGAACCTCAACTAGCTTAGCACACAACTTACAGCGTACCTTCTCTCTTTGACCAGACAGTACGTTTGATGGGATTGGCACTTTCTCCGTGTGGCGTACGGGGTCAAATCGAGATGGAAAGTAATTGACCTGTAGAAAATGTGGATTAGTGAGCAATCCACCTTATTGTCAAAACACTAATGCACCAATAATGCAAGGAAAAAAAATTACCTCTTCATCCTTGTGCATAAAGTTCATGAACCCCTCATGATGGTTGTTATGATGGCCACACTTGGGAGCATTGACAGGCAGCAGAAGGTAATTGGGACCCAGTCTGTGCCTCTGAGTGTCCGCATATGAGAAAATTCGCGTTTGTAAAAGCTTGTCATCAGTGTAATAAATGCCTGGCACAATAATTGCTGGGCAGAAAGCAAGCATCTCATTCTCCGCAAAGAAATTGTCAACATTCTTGTTGAGCACCATACGGCCGACAGGCTGAAGTGGAAAAAGATCTTCAGGCCAAGTCTTGGTTACATCAAGTGGGTCAAATTCGTATTTGTTCTCATCAGCTGGATCCATAGTCTGAATAAAGAGTTTCCACTCGGGGTAATTTCCATCTGCGATAGAGTCGTACAAATCCTTTGTCGCATGACTGTGATTCGATCCCCCAACGATCACAGCCTCATCCCCCACTAAACATTTCACCCCGCATGTCGGTTTCCAGTGAAACTTCACATAAGTGGCCTTCCCACCCCTATTGACCAAGGTAAATGTGTGTACACCTGAACCCTCCATGTGTCTGTAATTCAAGGGAATGCCCAGATCATCAAACAAGAAAGTGAACATGTTAAGACTCTCTGGGTGATGAGAAAAGAAGTCCATAACACGCCATGACTCCTGGATGTGGGTCTTTGGGTTGGGCTTCAAAGCATGCACCATGTCAGGAAACTTCATACCATCCCGAATAAAGAATACGGGGAAGTTGTTGCCAACCATGTCAAAATTTCCCTGACAACGCAAAAAGAGCAGAGTGAGATCATCTAGCTTGCCACTTACGCCATAATATAATATAATCAAATAAAAGAGTGCAAAAAAATCCAGGTTCGTCATTCACTGGCACTCCCTTAAGCTTCATAGCCGAACTACTCAGATCCCTGAAATGCTAGTGACTACAAATAAAACATGACCTAAAACACAAACAATAAATGGCCCACACTTTCAGGTTAATCGGTGTAGCAAATCTTGAACCCAAATATAAGCACATTTGAAATAGATGTGCTATCCAGGACTGTGCACAACACAAACGAGCTTGGCTATGACTGGGCCAAAGCTTGTGAGCTTCACATTTCTCTAGTAATTAAAGCAAAAGACAAGCAAGTGCAAAAGCTATATGTAAGAAAGTCAGGATAGAGAAAAGCATACCTCCCTGGTGTAGAACTTTACAGCAAAACCACGAGGATCTCTCACAGTAGAGAACCTCACAATAAGAGGAGTCTGTACACCAGGAGAACGCAAAAAGTCTGCACAGGTTAAGTGTGATATATCATGTGTCACTTCAAAAAAGCCCTTTGCGCTTGCACCCCTAGCATGAACGACACGCTCTGGAATCCTCTCCCGGTCAAATTGTGCAAGCTTCTCCACCAAATGGTAGTCTTCCAAGAGGATGGGACCTGAATCAACACATCAAATATTGAGCTAATGTGCAACATCGTCAAGAAGAATTATACTAAGGTTCTTGCTTGTATATAGTAACCTCTGGCTCCAACTGTCAAGGAAGAATTGTTGTTCCATACAGGTGCACCCGAGTTGGTAGTGAAGAACGGGGAATCATAGGCACTTGATGGTCGGAACTGTTAAATCGAAATACAAACATTGCACTCAAATGGAACTCTTGGATGTCAAAGACTTGTGAAAGACCAATAAGAAGTGTGGGGGCATCATCACCTTGTAGGGATCCATGATGCGCAAAGGCTAGTGTAGAACCCTGCTGCCAAACAAGAGCCATCTTTCACAATCAGCAAAAATAATGTGTTTCCACATGGCCAAGTTAACTGTGAGCTAATTGAGCTTAATAATCAAGCCTAAAACATTTGAGACAAAAAACAGAACCATAACAGGAAACAAGCCAAACAACTATACGGCCCCCACCTAACTCAGGCCTCAGCTAGTAAATAGCATTCATCAATTTGCCACTTTAAGTGCATGCACCCTCACATGCGTATGACATATCAGTGGTGTTTAATACCATCTCCTTTTCAAATGAAGATCAAAGAAAACGCCTTAAAGGAATGCCCCGTCGTCGCACAATACACATTACAGAAAACCAGCTTCATACACCAAAACATATATCAGCATGATAAATGCCAATCTCTATCTCTTGCCACACCAAGCAGATTCTTCCATATGCTCACATGTATCTGCTGTCACAGAGATGGCCATCTGAATGGCTAATGCCCCGTTGTCGCACAATACACATTACAGAAAACCAGCTTCATACACTAAAACATATATCAGCATGATAAATGCCAATCTCGTACCACACCAAGCAGATTCTTCCATATGCTCACAAAAGCCCTTGCAGAGCCTAATGCTTCAATTTGTATTAGCTAGACCAGTCCACTCAACAAAGCCCCTAAAGTCAAGGTAGTTTCCATAACTTGGCCAATAAAGCTGTAAGTGCAGATGTCACTTTTCCCTAAACTTTGCCACTAAAACTGTGGGTGCAAAGCTACAGCTACAATCAAGCCATGTGCTTGCAAATTAAGAAAGGTTTCACAAATTTGCAAGAAACTCAATCAGTTCACACTTATGATTAACAAGGTTAAACTTGGCATTACAGATGTGCCTGCTGCGCACTAGCATTGATTAAGTGAAGATACACAAGGCCATGCCCGTGTCTCATGACAGCTGGGAAGAGACAACCAGCAGCTCATTCCCAGGGATAACTAATTCACGGCTGCCACTAGTAGTGAAGAACCAAAACAAAAACCCTCCAAACCTCAACAGTCCACTCCATTCTCCCATTTCTAACAGCTATGGATACAGCTGCTTGCGAGTTTTGCAGACCACCAAGCCACACCTTTGAGTAGCCCATGTAGGCAATCTTGAGTAGCTTTGCCTCTCTAGCAAACCCCTTGAATCAGGTACATAGGCAACCCATGAATGGGTGTTAGATTCCCACCAGCTTTTATTACTCACTATCTGCTTTGATCCTCCGTGGCACATCATTCTCATCCTTTGGATTCCCTTTGTTACTATTCATGTAGTGGATATGTCTAGCCAAGGTTCGCCATTGACGAGCAAGCTTTCTCCAGCCTTCCCTGATAGGCAAAATGTTCAAAATGGGCAGGACAGCCATTTCAAACATTGGCCCTGCATCATACGAATGTAGCAAGCAACCCTCATTCATGTTCTTGGAAAGCACTATATGAGTAATGGGATGCCATGTGCGCTTCATAGCACCCGCAACAAAAAAGAAATGTTGAGGAGACACACACACAAAAGCTTCCCCCCATAGCACCAAGGAACATAAAATCTTTGCCTAAGCAGTAGCTGAGCCGCTGCCTAAGCACCGGGGCCCACCGAATCATTTTGCTCTGCATCCGACCAGGCACCTACTGGCTGTCCATAAACAAGTATCACATTCAGTCTAGCTGAACCAAATCTTTGCTCAGCCTTGTCCCCGCTCTAAAGACAAACGGAACCCAGAACAGGATAGGATACTCACATCAAAAACAGGTTTAAAGAGCATTCTCATTTTTCTGCAAGATTTGAATCATGACAATCTTTAATGTGTATTTGATTGAAAATTCATTACTAGGCAAAGCTTGGACCCAGAAATGCACATCCAATTACTGGTTTCTAAGAAAAATGCAACCTTCTCTACTGCTGATGTGCAGCCCAAATCAAGAAGAGGGTGAGAACAAGCAAAACAAATGCATGAAATCACAAAGAAGCGAATAATTGGCTTCTATAGTTTCCAAGGCGTACCTGCAGAGAGAGCGCAAAGAGAGAAAGCGTACCTGAGTAGCCGCCCTTTGAATGTCGAAGTTATATATTTAATTGGGTTACGGAGAAACAGAGAAAAAACTTTAATTACGGGGCGGCGGCGCCCATATCTGTGATTTGAATTTTACCAAATTCCGGGTATAAAAACTTCGTGATTTTTGCAGGTGCTGGCGATTGTCGAGGAGAAATCGATCTGCTGGGCTCAGCAATGACCCAATTTTGCAGCATTAAGCGGCAAATTTTACGCACTCATTTGACCGTTTGCTTCCTAGTACCTCCTCAACCTTCATAAGGTCAACCTACTTGATTTTATTGCCACGTGGCATGGACTACTACACTACGCCAAGGGAAAGCTACCCGCGCGGGAAAGCGTGCGCACCTAGGTGTTGAAATCACACGAAAAAGAGAGAGAGAGAGAGAGAGAGAGAGAGAGAGAGCGAACACGAGAGAGAGAGTGATTAGCG
>JAODKW010056596.1:0-12402 GCA_027576515.1 Dryopteris marginalis
AAATTGTTTTGAACACATACAATGTGAAGGCATCCTTTCAAAATCATAGTGTGCACCTTGAAAGCATGTGCCACAATTGGAGCCGATGAAAAAGGAAAACAATTCCATGAACAGATTGTCATGCGGAGGATACTTGCTGAAAGGATCTTATGGTGGACACGTATGCCAAGTGTGGTGCTTTAAGTGTGAAACCACTCTTAGGTAATGTTCTTTGCTAAAAAGCAATGCACATGATTTATTTTGCGCTGGCAGCAGGTGGCGGCCAAGAAAGAAAGGGAGCGCTGGTGGATCAGGGGCCGCTGTGTTACGTGTGTGTGGTGCCACATCAACCACGGCGCCGTGATTGATCACATGGGCGCCTAATCAAGCGTGAGAGAGCAAGGTTGCAGCAGGTGGCAGGACAAGTATACGCAAGAGAGGGGCTGCCCGAGGGTGCTGCAGCAGAAAGCAAGGGAGCAGTGTGGGTTGCTGCCCGTGTTCAAAGAGAGGGGCCAAGAGCAGGGGCTGTTGGATACAAGAGCATGAGGCTTGGCCTTGTTTGAGGGCCGTCCAGCAAATGTAGCCGAGTAGAGCTTGTGAAGAGAGAGGCCAAGCATAAGGTACAGATGGGCTAGCCTTGTGCAGGGGTTGTACACATAGTGCAACGACTCTCGGTCCATGTGTACGCATGAGTGTATAGATTGCATCCTATAACGTGGCCGTCCAACAGAAATGGTTTTGTTTCCAATTAAGCACGAGAGAGAGAAGAAATGCTGCTGCGCATACAAAATAAGATATCACAATTTTTATTTCAAAGGAGGAAGGCGCCAATAGAGCTTGTGTATGGTGTGTATCTAGATATAACTAAATCCCAGCCCACGTATGCCTCAACGGGCTCATATGGAGTAGTGTGTGATAGGGACATTCTGCACCTGTGTAAAAAATAAGGAATCTTCATATTCTCCCAAGAAGAAAGTAACGCCTGCAGCCTCTTATTATTAAATGTGTGTAATGGTATTCATGTAAGAGGCCAGCAAACAGAGGTCGTGTGTGTGTGTCAGGGTACAATCGTGTTCAGATGGAATAGTGAGCAGAGAGAAGGTCTGTTGTCCAAGAAACTTAAGGAATTGTAGTTTTTGTCATAAGCTAGGGAACCTACAAATGTAAAATGCACGGCTTGTATGTGTATGTGAGTATCTCAGAGTAGCCACCAATATATTCTCAGAATTGCATGTATATCTAAAGCAAGTGTTGTGGAATTGGTCATCTTCCTTCTCGGCAAGCTATGAATGTTTGGTGTAATTGCAGGAATTCAACTGGTGAGGGATTGATAACAATGAAAAAGAGGGTGAGTATGTGGAAAACAAGACAAACCATCATCTCGTTACGTTGATGATTCTTGCTAAAGTCAATATAAGGGGCAATTCCTGGTGCTTGAAGCCTTAGTTTTGTGAACAGTGTATGTGTGTTCTGTGAGCAAGAGTGTAGCTTGCTCTCTTGGTATTGAAGTGTTTTCTCTGTAAAAGATCCTTGATCGGGACACTACTAGGACAGTGGTGTAGGCCCAACCTGTTAGTCTTGTTTCGAGGGTTAGAGGAGTACATCTTGAGGTGATTTCTGAGTGCATGGGTGGTTGGATGAGGGTTGATGAGCAGAGGATCTGAAGTGGTGTGGTAAATTGTGTGAGTTTTTGGTTCCAGCTAGATAGCTGGTGGTGCCCCGGATGTTTTGATTGGTTTCCAAAATGTGTGGGGTGTCTTGCTATAGAGGTTATATTGCTCTCCAGACAGTCCTACAGTTTTTGGTGCCCCCACTGAGGAGCAACAAGAACCCGTCAATTCACGAGATGGTGTTCCAGTATTCGACGTTTTGTGGTGATAAAGATGAGGACATTGAAGACTTTATGGATGGGTTTGAGTTGGCAACGATTAGCAATCATGTGGTGAATGAAGAGCAGATTATGCAGCTTTTGAGGCTCTTATTGAAGGACAAAGCACGTGCATGGTTTCTGCGATATGAAGCTGATTTAGGAGCGGTTATACCGCTCACTTTTCAAGGTGCTCAGCAAGCATTGGTAGCAAAGTTTTGCGGGCAAGAAAATTCCTCAGAAGTGTACATGTTGTTGAAGAGACTTAAGCAAAGGGCAGATGAACCTGTAGTGGATTTTGTGAAGCAATTTGAAGATTTATGGGATTGATGGTGTAAAGCACTTGCAGCAGAAAGGCCTCCATCTTGCTTGAGGAAGAGTTTGTTGGTCAAAGGATTGATACCTATTTTGAATCTTAAGGTGGAATTGAAGCAGCCAAAGACATATGAGGAAGCAGTGCAAATTACAAAGCATCAAGAGTGGAAGTTGCAGCGGAAACGAGAGATTGGTATGGCGGTGCATGAGGCTTTTGCGCCAGCTTGTCAAATCCTTCAAGAAAGGTCTTGTGTGCCTACAAGGAGGGCAAAGATTGTACACATTGAGGCAGTTCATGAAGAACCAAAGCAAGTGGTTTTTGTGCAGCAAGAAGAGCTGAGGGTGCTACCCTTGCAGATAGAATTGGCAAAGATTCCAAAGGAAGCAGAGCCAATGGTGGAAAAGAAGGATTGGACCCCATTAGGGTGGGACATGCTTGCAGATAAAAGTGGTGAAGCGAAGCAAGTGACAAGGGGAATAATCAAGGTGCCCTCTCAACTATTTGAGAGACTGTTCATGGAGTCCAAGAAGAAAAGGGTTGAACCTGTGGTGGAGGGGAAAGAAACAGAACAACTTGTAGAGCATGTGCTCTTAGGAGCCGTGCACAAAGAGGAGGTTGAAGATGAAGGACTGCGTGAAGATGTTATGGTTGCCAAGGAGATAAAAGCTGAAGAAGAAGTGCTTGAGGTGGTATCAATGGAGAATTTGACTCCTACATCAAAAAGTGAATGTCACGAAGCCAAAGGAAGTGAAGAAGAAGCTGTTGTTGAGGTCATAGAAGACGATATGCATGCAAATTTTGACAAGAGGGTGGGCAAGCCCTATTTTGAAGAGTTTATGCTGCAGGAGGAACCACATGTGAATGCCATTCAGCTTGAAGAATGGGAGATTGACAAAGCCTTGAAGCAATCTGCGGATGTGGATGTCTCTTTGGAACTTTCCAAAGACGGGGATGAAGTGTTGGATGAGAGCATACCTGATAAAGTGTATGATATGCCATGCAAGCTGCTAGAAAATGAAGACTATTTTGAGGCCACCTTTAAAGATTTTGCAGAATTGAAAGGATCTTTAGTTGAAGACTGGAAGGAAGTGGATATAGATGACCATGATGCCTTCTGGATGACGGATGATGAGGATAGTTTGGCAAACCATGAAGACCATGCAAGTGCGGAGCACTTTTGGATTGAAGATTTGCAGATGGACTATTTTGGAGCCAGTTTGGATGACAGAGATGCCAACTTTTTGGAGGATGGAATGGGGTTTGTTGAAAATGAAGACTGGCGGTTGGAAGGTTTTTGGGAACAAAAAGTCACGCATATGCTGCCAGCGGTGGCTATTCAGAGAGGGATGCAAGAGCAAAAGGATGATTTTGAAGCAGTTTTGGAGGTGTTTTTCTCTTCCAGGGGAGGCTGCTCTGTAAAACCGTTTGATCCAGGTGTAGACAAACTTGTCTTTTGCCTGTGGGAGCATTGTTTTGAATGCTTGCTCTACAACTATGTTGTGTTTTTTTTCCGATAAGGTGTTTTTGCAGTTTGCTGGTAGCTGCGAGCATGGTTGTTGGCATATGTATATATGCATAGTGTGTGCCCCTCTTTGATGGAGTTTTAAGGTGAGGGAAGGGTCTAGGCGAGATGGGTGCCTACCCAGAATTCCGAGATTTGTCTTAAGGGAAAAGCTTGGGAGTGGTCCCAGCAATTTGAAGCAGATAAAGTGGATGAGTATCAACCTAAGGTGGCCTTAAAGAGACTTAAGGACGGACTGTTGAAGAGATTTCAGACGACAGAAGACCCCAGTGACGTTTGGCGGGAGCTGAGCCTATGCAAGGCCCTGTGGTGGTTGGAGACAACCCTTGGGGGGTTGGCAATGAGGAAGCAGTGGAAGAGATTATGCTTGAACTACCTTCAGAAATGGATCTTTCTTCCAAAGAAGATGGTGGAAATGGTTTCCAGGTGGATCAGGAAGCTTATGTGAATGAGAACGATGCTTATGTGCCAAATTCTGGAAATCCACCTTATGATTTGGATAAGGATGAGCCAATGCTAGTGATACCTGGCATGCGAAAGCCAGATTTATGTGAACAGGGGTCATTGAAGTCTTGTGATGTGATGCTTGAAGTGCAATGGAAATTTTCCACAGTCGTTGAGAATGTCTGTGAGCTGGGCAGTCAAAGGCCCAGTGATTGGAACGGAAAAATTTTCATGCATATACTTCTTACTGTGGCAATGCAATGGGCAAGCCAGGCCCAAGTATGCTTGAGATTGACCCAAGAGGAACTGAATGTTGATGAGGGTTATGTAGACTCACTTTATAGTGATGCCAAAAGTAATGAAGACTGGCAGGACTGTCAAGAGCCAGATGTATGGGATACTTGGAGCTCCCGGTCGGTATATGATCCACGTGGATCAAAGTGTCATGTATATATGACGGATGGGAATATGCAATAGTGGCCATTTGACCCTAGGGGGTTGGCAGATTTTTGAATGCTCACTGCTAGGACATGAATGTCCTGCAGACTGGGGGGTTGGCAAACTATGTTGGGCATTTTTTGCCAATGGAAATCCTCCTAGCATGAGTTGGATGGCGATGATTTGGCACATGAAGTGCGAGATTTTAGCTCACCAGCATGTATATATTGGATGGTTTCAAGTTTTATACTTTTTCATATACTGTTTCAATTGTAAAAAGTTTGGATTTTAATGATGCCACAGTGGTCTTACTGGTGGGAATGTGCTCTACATGGCTGGGATGGCCTTAGTAAGCTTGCTTATGGTCTGGACCCCTTTCAAAAATACATGGGATAAAGTTTGTTACTTGGCAGTTTGGGACATGGCCTTATGGCAATTTTCCTGGACATGGGCAGTCATGGTGATCTTGAAGAAGGACCAAGCAATTTCTGTGTATGTGAGCACCAAATACGGTGTAAACCCAAGTTTAAAGTGTTCCTCTTGCATAGTTGATTTTTTTTGGGCTCACAAGGTATTTAGACAGGGCAAGAAGACTGATCTTGGACATGTCACTTTCCGGGCATTTCAAAATTGTGCTTTTGCTCTTGGGTCTTTGCGGAGATTGATGGATGTCAATGTGGAGAGGGGCTATTGCATGAGTCAAAGAGATGGACATGCGCGATGGGCCATCTTATAATCTCCTAGAAAAAGAGTGTGCAAAGTATTGGCGTGCCAATCATAGCGCAGGAATTAGCCTTAGAAGGCTTCACTTTAATTCAAATAAAAATGGAAATAGGATAGCAAGCGGCTGCAATGCGACTATATGGCAAAGGATAGCACGCACATGGAAGCCCAAGGTGGTTGGATATATGTGTGTATGGCCATGAACCATCACGGTGACTGTTCAGTAAGTGTAGGCCAAGCAGAGCGTTTTAGGAAAGGAAGCGGCCAAGCATAAGGTACAAAGCAAGGGGCTATGGGAGCATCATGTTGTTCTAGGTGGCACTTGTCTCCAGCCACAAAGTTTCCTATAGAAGCTTCCTTCTTGCACTATTGTGTGCTGGAGTGCCTTGATTGCAGGTTATGTCCCCTTATTGCCGGTTATGCTCTGAACGTATAAGGCCGATGGGCTCTAGATTGTTTTGAACAAAAGTTGTGTGAAGGACCTATAAGGGCACCTTGAAAGCCTGTGTTGCAAATTGGAGCCATTGGCAAGGGGCAATAATTTGATGATGAGATTGCAAGGTTGGTATTGTTACTGAACAAGATTGTGATGAGCCATGTTTGCCAAGTGCAGCGCTGTTTCAAAGGCGCTGAAAGGGGCTGCCTTTCTGGAATGTTATCTCTTATGCACAAGAAGGAGACAATAAGTCTGCATTTTGAAAGAATTTGTCAAAATTGCTGCGGGCAAGGGGATACAAATCCATAATGAGACTTTGAGGTTGGGGCTATTGGAGCATCATATTGTACTGGTGGGTGGTGCTCTTGTGGACATGTATACCAAGTTTGGCATTTTTTGCCAGGCGCAACGTTGTCTGTTGGATTGCTTTGATTGTAGGATATGCTAAAAAATGGGCAAGGCTAACAGGCTCTGGAATTTTTCAAGCAAAGATAGTGAGAGGGCATCTTTCCAAACAAAGTGAGTATTGAGTGCATCTTAAAAATATGTGCTACAATTGGAGCCATTAATGACAAGGCAAGAAAAGTCCATGATGAGATTGCAAGGCATGGGTGATGCAAAGCTGAACCATGATCTATGGGACATGTATGCCAAATGCAATGGTATTTCAATGGTGCAACGCAGCTGAAAGGCGTTTCTCTCTCTCTCTCGAGACTGGCTGCAGCCATAGGCAAAATTTGTGAGGCAAGGGTTGTTGCAGGGCTGGACAATGCCTTGGTGGACATGTATAATATGTGCAAGATCCGGGAAGTGTTCCCATAGATTTCTTTGTAAGGTAATGTGTGCTCTTCTTTTGTTGAGGTGAGCTTGGAGTAGACTGTAGTGTCCCTCCTGTAAAAGATTCCATGCGAAGCACTTGTGGCACAGTGGTGTATGCCCAATCCACTTGTCGACTTCTAGGTTAGGAGAGAACTCTTTTGTTATTTGGAGTGTTTTCATCATATGTCACAGTCTCCTAAGCACCAACAAGCAGTGGTGTATGCCCAATTGTTGGTGTTTGCTTGTTGATGTGTCCAAGCTTGAGCAGTGTTATAAGCATTATATGCGTGGTTTCTGGGTGGCTGGATGTGGGTGTAAGTCTTAAAGTTGAGAGCAGGTGTGCAACGTGAGTTTTTTCTCTTTCCAGCGACCTGATGGTGGTGCCCCGGGTGTTGTTTGTTTTCCAAGCTGTGTGGGTGGTGCAGCTATAGAGATAGTTCTCCTTTTTTCAGCCTTCCCACGGTGTCAAGCTACTTTAAATATAGCGTCCTTTACCAAGAAAATCTCCCCTTTTGTATGCACCTCAATCTCAGCCATAACCTGCAAAAGTAAAGCCACAAAACGTGCGGAGGCATCCAAAGAAACACTAGGAAAAAATGTCATTTTGGAGGATCCGTATCCCCCAAACTGTTAGGAATTTGACCGAGCTTGTGAGACTCCAAAATGTTTGTCTTGTTGAGCTCTTCGGTCGCCGTGAGACGCTCCTTGGACGTATCCTCTTCAAAATTCCCATAAATTGACCTGCAATCTCAAAATTCTAGAGAGAGAGTGAAAAAATATGCGTTTTTTAATAAAACCTAAAATGTACATCCTCAAACGGACACTAAAAGAGAAGAATCATAAAATTCTCAAAGAGAGAAAGTTGTTCTACATCGTAAAGGCTACAAACCTCTCATACAAAGCTTTCTAAAATTTCCTCATTAAAGTGCTCAAAACTGGCTCACAAAGTGTGCCGTTGGGAAGATCTAGAGAGAGAAAATAAAAAATTCACTAAAACCAAACTTTGTCTACTTACCAAAAATAGCCTAAAAACCATGTTAAAACGCTAAGTACAAGCACACTGAAGAAAAGTTCATTAAACAAAATCCCTTCTTACACTCAAATTGTGTGCTCATAAGATATTAAGGTGAAATGTCAGGACTATGGTCCTATGGAAGTTGACCCTAGCATAGTTAATGGCTTTTGGAGTCTCGAGAGCATTAATAGTGCTAGAGAGGTTTAGGGGTTAATGGGTTTAGGGTTTGGTCGATGTGTGTGCACATATAAGGTAGCACGGCTCTTAAGTAAGATGGGTGGCCAGGATAGGAGGTGTGGATACGGGACAAGGTTTTGGTATAAAACTCAACGTGAAGCCCTAAATTAGCATTATACGGTTGGGAGGTGACTTCCACCCTCTTCTCTCCACGCCCAGGCTATGGCGGCTTGAGCAGCACACAATCATAACCGAGGAGTTACACTCGTATCAGAGCTGGCACGCGCGCACAACAACAAAAGAAGTACTGCGCATGAACATCACCTGCAAACCTGCACAAACTTTGCACGCGCACAACAGCCAAGGCTCACGACAAAGGCGACGACTAAGGCATAGACCTTGGCATCCTTGTATCTCTTAGAAGGCGACCGTGGGGCGACCGTTGGCGAACGCGCTTGAATCCTTCCTTACTCGAGTGGCACCAAGGGGGGGGCTTCTCCATCCAAGGAGTGAAGGGTTTTGAAACCTCCACCCCAAGTTTCAAGGCAAAGGAGCTAACCACTTGCCCCTTGCCTCTTGTTGTCTTATTCATCCCCAAAAACTATACATAAAGTAGAGTAAAGATACAAACTACAAGGAAAAGAGAAGACACAAACTACAAGGGAAAGGACCATTTTCACCATCCAATTTTCCCTCTTTCACTTTGGGAGAAATTGTGAGAGGAGCTTCACATGCAATGGAGTTTTTGGTGGACGGATCTTTAAAGATATACTACATGCAACAATATTTTTGTATGCATGTGTTGATTAATTACTCAAGAGGCAAAGTCTCCTCAATTCTTGTGCATGCAAGAGGAGTTCTTCTACAACGCATACGCTTCCTTCATCCGCTCAAGTGGAATTAATTTTTGAGGTAATCCGTTCTCTTTATTTGTAAGCACATGCATACTATGACCGCGGACGTACCGTCTCATCTCCACTTTGACTTTGAGAGTGACATGCCTAACGTTAGTGGGACACAACCTTTGGGTGGTCGTTTGGTAATCCGTGACCGGCCATTGTGCCTAATCGGGATGCCAACATGGCCGATGCCAAAGAAGGTGCCGATCCATTTGACGATGATGGCTTAGTCGAGATGCTGGATTTTGTGAGTGTCACTGCACAGGTAGCTGCACTTGAGAACACTATGCAAATTGTTAACACCAACCTCACAAACATGAGCACACTCTTTAATCAATTTATGGCTAGTTATGCATCATCTGTGTCTGGATCAGCGGCAAGTGGAGGGCCTATTCTGGTAGTTATGCCTCCTCTCGTCTCGACTCCTCTAGTAGAATTCGTTGGACCCTCGGCAACGCAAGACGGGGCCATGTTGAAAAACATGAAGCTGCCTGTGTTCAAGGGCGAGGAACACAATTGTAATAAGGATGCAGTCCATACATTTTTGCACAAATGGACGGACTTGCATCACTTACGACGCACTCTTGCTGTTGTCATGGCAGCTGAGATGAGTCTCACTCTTGAAGGTAAAGCCTACAAAAGGTGGATGAGCTTGCCCCCTGACACTTGCCCTAAGACCTGGGAGGAGTTTGAAGCAGCATTTAGAAAGGAGTTCTTACCCCAAAACAAGAAAGATAAAAATTGGACGGCCTGGGACAAGTGCAAGATGGAAGGTCTTACCCTTAACCAGTATGTGTCCAAGTATCAAGAAGTCATTCTCAAGTTGGATGGTTTGGAGGACTTTCAAAAGGTATGGGGGTTTGTCCACGACCTTGATACAGAGTATCAAGCTAAGGTTAAAACTTAGTGTCCAAATACTTTGGAGGCGTCTATCCAAAGTGCCCTCATCTTTGATGACACCATGGATAAGCGAGGCATGCATAAGTTGACCAAATTCAAGAGCTTGCAATCTAATGATCATAAGCGTAAGTTTGCAAGTAATTTTCCCGAGACCCCAAAGCAGTCTAAGGGGTCTAGTGGTCCGTTGTCTCTATAGGAGTATGAACGAGCCAAGAAAGAGAAACTATGTTATCATTGCTTAGGTAGTGATCATGAGAAGAAATATTATCCACAATTGCCTCAAAAGAATAAGGATAAGAACAAGGAGAAGGCTACGCACATGGTGCAAAAGCTTCCCTTGGATGCGTCTCCTAATTATTCTGCGGTAGAAGTGTCGCACACTGCCGAGATGCATGAGTGTTGTCTCATCGCATCTATGTGGCAAGAAACATTTGGGCCACATGATTTGGTTTGTATGCATGGCTCCATTTATGGTCATTGAGTGCGTATTCTCATTGACGATGGTGCCACGCACAATTTTTTGAACTATAAATTAGTTAAGAAATTAAAGCTACCTGAAACAAAAAGCTCTCATCATTATGTGGTGTCCACCGTTATGGGGGATGATCATGACGTGTGGGATACTCAAGTGCAGCAAGTGCTTGTGTTTGTGCAAGAACAATGTTCCGGGCTCAGTGTTCCGAGCCCGAAACAAAGGTTTTACTATTTTTTCTCATGATGGGGCTCAATACAACTTGACATTATCCTTGTCAGACACAACATTATTAATAGTGAAAGGTTGTATAAATTTTTAGATATTCTCCTTGGGTATTAAGAAAGATAGAATGTTGTATTTGCATTTGAATTGTGGGATTTAAATGGTAGTGTACAAATGTCACAGGACCATACTCTTATTAATACCCAGCTGAAGTATATCTTATTTTAGAGACAATTAAATCCCTGCACCTACATTGTTTAGGAGATGAACAATTGATTAAAAGGCCTAGTTTAGAATATATGATAACACTTGATTAATCAATTGGTTAAGCATTGGATTAAACAAATTTGATTACTATGTATAAACACTAGATACACATGGATATCAGACAAAAATAGTGAAGAAAAGAAAGTCCAGAGTATAAACTTGGTTAGTACCATAAGTTGGGTTGTGGTATGGTCTTACTATATAAAGCTTTCTTGCATAAATACAATGCATGTCTAAAGAGTTGTTAAATGGTGTTCATCTAGAGTGGTATTATTGTAAAATGGAAAGTTTTTGTGGTTGTATAGTTTAGAAAGTATATTCCTTTTCTCGTTTCCAATTTTTTATGGACAAGTTAAGGTTTATATGTGGGTTATACCAGGGTTGGGAAGGTATCCCAATTCTTGTAATTCTTTAAAAACCTTGATGGATACTTGGAAGAAATATTTCTATTTTTGAATATATCTCTGTGAAAACAAGGTAATTATATAGCATTATTTAAAGCTCTTCAACAGTACATTGCACTCGACTTGGCACTTACACTGAACTTATACATTGCATTTAGGTGTATGGGATAGAACTCCCCAAGTTTCTTCACTTGACAAACCTTTCCTAACTAGATGGAATAAATAAAAAATAATAATAAACTTGTCTTCATTTACAAAATAATGGGGTTTTGCATGCATGGCCCTAGTATGCATTTTACATATAGATGATCATGGCTTTTCACCCAATCTATACTTGACCTAGCTAACCATAAAAAATAAAACTTACTCACTCTATCAAGAAACCCCTTTCCTCTTTGTGAGATATAAAATTTCAATTTTTTCATATTTTTAAGGTATATATGGCACATATAATAAATTGAGAAAAAAGCTAAAACTATTCCTCATAAGAAACCATTTAAAACATACAAAACTCACAAAATATGTCTTAAGAACAAGGTGCACCATGCTCCCATACTTGTTAACATTGATAACAAGTGTGAGCTGGCCACAACACCTGTCTTCCGACATTTCAAGCTTCCAAAGTTCTAACTTAAGTTTGGTGTTGATGGTGGCAGGTAAGCATGTTGGTTCACTTACTCGTATGAGAATCAGTCCGCCCCTGGAGGACTATCTAGTTCTCTATCTTCAATTTGTTTTTTTCAATTTATCATTACAGTTAGTGATGACAATTTTGTAATCTTAGACATACTCCCAAGATGGATCTCAAAAACCTTTTAAATACAAGTTTCCATTTTTTTGATTCATTGATATTTTAAGTTCAATTCACACACACACACACACACACACACACAGAATAATATTGTCCTCCAAGGTTGAATACAAGGGGGGTCACCCAAAAATATGTAAGTGTAACATCTGGGTTTAATTGAAGGGATTTTTTAATTCCCTTTTTTACACATTGTTTACATAAAGAAGGGTACCATTTAAAGGGTATATTCCCAATTGAATAGAAAAAGGTTGTATTCTATTGAAGAAAAATTCACAGATAAGGGGTTTTTTAAATAGGCCTTGATCACATATGATATATAAGGTTTACAAGTAGTGAACCCCCCAAGAATACAACCTATGAGACTAAAAGGAACATGTCACATACTATGTATTAAGCTCAAAAAGGATTCTTGATGCTTAAGGTTTGCCAAGATGAAGGTTGCAACTGAGAGCCCACAACATGGCTAGGAGAGAAAGGTAAGTAGCAAGTTGTCTTGGCTGAAAATGTTAGGAAAGCAAGCTTGAAAATGATCAAAAGATGAGCAGTCAAGTAGTTAATGGTTGTCAGACTCTCAAACTTGCAAGGGGCATAAAAGGATGGACTCTTTTCTAGTGTTGGAATGCCCCGTCTGAGACCAAAAGGAGTAGGAGCTAAGGCGGATTGCTGCTATGGTAAAAATTTCAAATAA
>JAODKW010057706.1:0-12397 GCA_027576515.1 Dryopteris marginalis
GTGAGCCTTTCTTAGGGTTTGTTGACTTTTATATCTAGGGCAAAAACCTCCTAGTCCTTTCACACTTGGGCGGACACACTTGGGCGGACACCACTAAGAAAAAGCCTACAATAACACATACATGGGTTGCGGGATTACAAATTGGAACTCACTTGAGCTCGACTTCACTTTAACATCAATTATACATTGCACTTTGGCATAGGCTCATTTCGGTTCAATTTGTATGCTCCGCTTTTGGCTAAAAATAGTAAATGTGCTTGTTTTGCACACTTATAGCTCTAACATCATATTAGAAAAAGTGGGAAAATCTCCATACTTTGGGAAACTCAAATTTGAGGTCATCCCATGTATTTTGGGAAATCCCACAACTATGGGAATTCTAGTGCTGGCATCATTTCATGGATTTTGGGAAAACAAATTTGAAAAAGTAAATGTTGTGATTCATGGAATGTTGTAACAACTATTATGATTTTGCAAAGTTATATCGATGTTGATAAATATTCCATTTGGATCCCACTTTAGAGTTTAAATTTAAGAGGTCCACTGATTTTTGTATTTTGATTTTTTCAAGGTCCCTTTTCCCTTTCCATAGCCATGACTAGACAACTGCATCAATGCTCTCACAAACCATAAGGTCCCTTATATTGCACATTCAATTTTTTTCCCATCAACCTCGATACAATTCTTTGTTAGGAAAACCACTCTTTTGGGATACTGGAGTCCAATATTGTATCAAAACCTTCTTATAATGGATAGAAGTAGGATCCATGTCAATATTTGAAGAAGCAAAGACTAACCATATTGGATATACTTCAAGGTGAGATGGCCACAACAAGACAAAGCTGCCTTTCTTCACATCAATCATTGGCGTAAATGCCTCCTTTGGTATCTTGATTTGAGGACCACAATAATGGTTATTGAACTCCTCATACCCTTCAAACTCATCATCTGAACCCTCAACATACAATACATCCATGCAATGGGTTCTTTTAGACCTTGGTCAAAAATCAACATGCAAACATGTGCTAGTAGAAACGATGGAATTTTCAAGTTATGTGATCATTTTCTTCCAATATTCAACCATAGGGGTAATGTGCCTTGAATACCCAATACCTTTTACTATAATCCACTTATCCCAATAACAAATGTAATCCTTTATCCCTAGAATAACTTGTGAATGGTCTCTTACAAAGTCCGCCAGTGGCAATAGTTGCATACATCCCAAAAGAAGCATTGCTTTGTTTTCACCATCCCTTTTCCAAAGCTCAATTCCCCCCTCTTTTGGAAACCAATCTGCTTGATTTAGGTGCACCTTGTACTACATGATAGGAACATCATCCGACATGAAGAATCAAAATTGCAATGGGTTAGAGTGACCAGCTCATGTATCTAAACCCTCACACAAATATCCATCAGCAAAGCTCTTGAAGTTTGAAATGTGTGTCATCAAGAAAGGTGCAAGGGATGCAACCTCACATGATCTAAAGATGTCCATCAAGTGTGGAAATGTGTATGTCATGCTCTTTCTAAGTTTCTCTTAAAAATAAATAAACATTGCATCTATGTCCTCATGAGTGTGTCACACCATCAAGAAACCCAATCGTACTTTCTTGAACACCCCTCGTGCAACACGCAAAGAAAGATATGCAAACATATAACAATTCTTGTTCTCTGATGCACAATTGTCTAGTTGTAAAAGGAGATTCTTAGGTAGCTTGCAAAAATTTGGATCATTGGGTTGTGAGGTTTACGTTGTAGGCGTAACACTACATGATGTTTGTGAGGTTGAAGTTGTAGTCGTAAGACTAGATGATGGTTTTGAAGTTTAAGTTGTATTCATAAGACTAAATGATGGTTGAGTAGTGGGATTGTTATTGCCAAAGCGTAATCATGACCACCCTCTATGGAACCTCCTGGTAAAGGGTCCGTGCATTGTCACATTCAATGTATATCTAGGGCCTTCCTAGAGCACAATGCATCAAAAAATGTGTTACCGCACCATGACTTACCATCATTAGCTAGATCCAAGGACATGATCATCTTCCATCTCCAAGTTATGTAGGCATGAGGAAAGAGATCTAATAGTTGCATTGGGATCACTAGGACACAAGCCAGTCAGGGAAAAGTTCCCATAATGTCCATGTCCATGACCATGGCCATTGAGTGATACCTGCAATTTCCAAGCATTATCGACATACTTTGGAATTATCTCTAGACTAGGTATTGTTATCTTCTTCTGATCCATCTTATCATGAGTAATGCACAAGTATTTTTTCAAACTCATTTGTGAGAACCTACGCCATGCATACTATAGATTTCTATAGCTCTATTGATGTAGCATATGTTTCCTTTGCTCTTCCATTAGCTTGTCTTGGTCCTCTTGGACCTTGGTTCCACTTAGTTGGGCCTTTATGCCAGTGCGTATACTACATTTGGAAAACTCACTTGTTTTATATAGTGTCACATGTTTGAACTCAGTATTCCAAATTTTGTTGAATGTATATGATGACATAAGCTTGTAACCAAGATTTTGTGAGCCCAGATTTGTCTCATGCAAAATGTCAGTCTGTCTATAAATCTTTGGAATCACTAGTTGAGTCTCCCTAGATCCATCCATAAGAGTTCTACATTTGTGTGGCATTTTCTCAAATTTTGAGTTATTCTCCACAAAATCTCAAATTATTGCCTTGCCCATCTCTATGTGATCGTGTGCCTTTACTATAATACCCACATTTCCATGCATAAACTTTCTAGCACCATTTTCAAATTTCTCTTTGTATCGATAGAAATATGCTGTACAACAAATATTTAAACCATCAAATGAAAACACATAATACATCTTTCCAAAAGGATTGCGACGTTGAGCTGTGCCAAGAATGTTGTAAACATAATTAATGCAATCTTGTAAGCATTGTCCCCAAAATTCACTACGTAGCAAAAGTAGTGCATCATGATTAGCAACCTGGCAACATTTGTTATTGCAATAGTCAATGGTTGACACAAGCCTCACTGACTCAATTGTAATTCTTACATTGCTAGAACAAATTGATTTTTTTTTTTGCAATTCTATTGACCATATGATATTTTCGTTTCTTTGATAGTGGCATAACATCTAAGAATGTAGCATGGTCCATGCTATCATCACTAGGTACATTGTAGACAGATGATATTGGTTTCTCATTGAGGGTGGTCACCTGATCAATGGGCCACTTTGCAAGGGTAATGCTATCCACCTCATTCCCTGAGGAAATAGAAGATGCATCATACATTTTCTCAATTTCCACCCCAATAGTCTTCCCCAAATACATCAAACTGAATGGGATCAAAATGGTAGTACATAAAAGAAAACTCCCTCACCTATCCGAGTTCTTTTTCTTCCAAATTATTCATCTTCAATATATGGGATGTCATCTTCTGATGCATCACTAGATTCTTCAATGGATTCTACATCCCCCCTGCCCAATGAGCTACAAGGACATCTAACAACATTGCCTAATGCTTCTCTCACTTTAGTTGCATCCATGGTTGGAAATGGCAACAATATGTCTCCCTTAACAAAGCTCTCCATTAAAATTGTATACCCCAATTTTAGAATATTGACAATACTCATCTGGATAGGTAGAACACACAATGCCAATTGCTACGAGGTCGCCACTCGTAAAAAATTTAACATTTTATTCAATATTCAAGGCCATCTTTGGATTTACTAAAATCAGTATTGTGGACCATGCAAACATTTATTTGAATATTAGAGACATTAAGAACAATACTCCCAAAGAAATTAAATATTTTTTGTACAGTAAATACTGTTAATAAATGGTCCTTGAAGATTCAATTTTGCATTTAAATATCTATTCCATATTAGTATAAGAGCATGAGACACAATTAGACTCATCAAAATTAGGTTTTTCAACCAAATGTTGCTTGATCAATCCCTTGCAATGACGCATGGTGTGGATAATCCTTAAGGATTTGGATTTCCATCCCAAATATCTTTGAATGCTTGCATCCCAATTTTTTTGCATGCTTGCATCTGAAGTAGTGAATTCCCTTAAAGGTCATGATGAGGGTTGAACACAATAAGACTCTTGGTGTGGTGAGCACATCAAGATTTAGTTTTGCATCCAAAATTTGCTTGATCAGTCTCCTGTGAGAACTCATGATGTGGATTTTCCTCAAATGATTTGGTTTTGCATCCAAATCTTCTTGCTTGAATCCCACATTTACTATCCTTCAAGACATGAATTACCCTTGAATGATGTGGGGATCACTACAAGACTTAGTTTTGCATTGGAATATTTTATATTTAGCTACTTATGATGTGTGGGACTCCTTAAAGATTTGGATTTGAATCCTAATATTTCTTCTTGCTTGCATTATTTCTTGCATCCCCTGAGCTCTTATGACTCATGATATGGGTGGTGAAAACTTCAAGATTCAGTTTTGCATCCAAAACTTGCTTGATGAATCACCTGTGAGAACTCATGATGTGAAGTTTCCTTAAAGATTTGGATTTGAAAATAAATTTTCTTTCTTGCATCCCACATTTACTCTCCTTCAAGACATGAATTACACTTGAGTGATGTGGGGATCAGTTCAAGTTTCATATTTGCATCAAAATATTTCTTATTTAACCACTTGTAATGTGTGGCACTCCTTAAAGATTTGGATTTGCATCCTAATCTTTCTTCCCAATATTTCTTGCATTCTTTCTTGCATCCCATGACCTCTTGTGACTCATGGTGTGGGTGGTGAGCACTTCAAGATTCAGTTTTGCATCCAAAACTTGCTTGATCAATCACCTATGAGAACTCATGATGTAGATTTTCCTTAAAGATTTGGATTTACATCCAAATATTCTTTGTTGCATCCCACATTTATTGTCCTTTCAAGACATGAATTACCCTTGAATGATGTGAGGATCACTTCAAGATTAAGTTTTGCATCAGAATCTTTCCTATTTAACCACTAGTGATGTGTGGGACTCCTTAAAGATTTGGATTTGCATCCTAATATTTCTTGCCAATCTTGCTTGCATTCTTTCTTGCATCCCATGAGCACTTGTTACTCATGATGTGGGTGTTGAGCAGTTCAAGATCCAATTTTGCATCTAAAACTTACTTGATCAATTGCCTGTGAGAACTCATGATATGGAGTCTCCTCAAAGATTTGGATTTGCATCCAGATATTCTTGCTTGCATCCCACATGGGCTGCCCTTCAACACATGAATTACACTTCAATGATGTGGGGATCATTTCAAGATTCAATTTTGCATTGGAATATTTCTTATTTAACCAATTGTGATGTGTAGGACTCCTTAAAGATTTGGGTTTTCATCCTAATCTTTCTTTCCTTGCAATCTTTCTTGCATGCCATGAGCTCTTGCGACTCATGAGGTGGGTGGTGAGCACTTCAAGATTTAATTTTGCATGTGCGTGCATGTGTGCATGTTGGTATAGATGTGCATGTGCACCCGTAGGCATTTTTGAGCTTGTGCGTGGGCCTGGGTGTTTATGTGCTTGCACGTGGGTGCATGCTCGCGCGATGGTATAGTTGTTCCAAATTTTAGGACCACTACTACCAATCCATTCCAAGTATTGACCACAATGTCCATATACACTCCCACAAGCAGTCCGATGGATCCATAAACTTCACGCACTCTATTCAAGTTGCTAGGGATGCTCCCTCTGTTGGAAGTTCAAGAAATGAAGTGGGAATGCATCAATATGGATTTTGTAATGGGTCTACCGTCAGTGGGAAGCCTCAATGTTCCAAACCGCAGGAACAAAGCTCAACATGAGCATAACTTTTCATTCAAAATCTGAATGACAGATAGAGAGGGATAACCAAGTACTTGAAGATATGCTGAGAGCCTATTGCAATCAGCAACCTCCTCTATGTATCAAATATTTACCATTGGTGGAGTTGCATACAATTCATCCTTTCACAAAAGTTTGGGACTGTCACCTTCCAAGGAACTTTATGGACAATTAGAAGGCCTAACTCCACCCAAATTGTTAGATCCTTTGGTTATGTCCAGTTGGGGAAGATTATTTAATAATTTTACCTTCTTACCTTTCTGGTTATTTCTAGTTGGGAAACATTATTCGGTAATTTTAAAGAGTTGTTGAATTTCTCAGAGTTGGGCATCGTTCTCAAAATGGTCAAGAGCCCTAAATACTATCAAATAGTGAAACCTTTTAACAAAACACACAAAAGAAAAAAAAATTAATCTATAACACCATATACAATGGCTTTCACTAGCTTTTAATATATAAAAACAAGTTTAGAAATTTTCCCACTATAATTCCCACTTTGCATATTACAACAACATCGTGAGATTTTGCATGTGAGGCAAAGGATACCTAGCTAGGTCCGGTGGGGTGTAGGGGGCCGACCCCGGGAAGGGGTGGCTCCCTAGGTATGGTAGCCCCCTCAATAGGCCCCTACCCCCCACCGCACCTAGCTATGTATGCAGAGCCTTGTCTATAGAAGCTCATGATGTTGAACACTATAGGGAAACATAAGGTAAAGGGGGCCTCTTTCCCACAAGGGAAAATGACCAAAAGTGGGAGGCAAGTGGACATTGACATTTTCCTCCCTTAATTTAGATAGAAGGCAAGTGGACATTGACAATTTTCTAAATTCTCTAAATCCCACTAATACTTATGAGAAAGCTAGTATTAACTTAAATACACTAAAATACTTTGTTCTCATTGGAATATATTCTCTCCCATTTTTTCTCATTGATGGAGCATGGTTTGGAAAGTCGAAAAAGTGTTTCAAGTGCTACTCAATCCGAAGTTCTATTTTAGTGTGACTGCTATTCTATGCTAATTCCACTAAATTCATAAACCCATAGTGGTACACAACTCTAAGAAATCCATGCTCTAGCAGTGCCACCATTATGATTTAAGTATGTAAAAAAGCATACGCTTCATTTTAAATAAAAGGCATTGCATGCTTTATCACCCACATCAAGAGTAGCCAAAAAAATCTTGGTTTGAAAGGAAGTCATGACTCGCTCGTGAAGTGCTTGTAGCTTGGCTCGCATTTTATTTGCATCCTAAATGGATCCTCGTTGAGTATATTCACTGCATCAATCTTTGCATTTTCCAAGTTGCTCCCAAGGGCATCTTCTTGATCATTTAGAAGCTATGAGGTGAGAATAGAGTAGTACAAAAGCACAAAATGGCATCACAACTACCTCACATCCCATGCTCATTGTGATGTCCAAGTGGATTAATAATGGTGGGGATAGAGTTGGATTCACATCAATAAATGTCCTCCATTAGATATTGGGGTTACTAGGGATGGTGAGGTAACCTAGGGCATCATGGAGTAAGGAAGGGAGTGCGGGTATTTTGATGTTATTTCCACTAGGAGACCACATTGATCTATTTGACAGGAGTGGTATTTGAACACATAACATGTTATATACCAACTCTAGGATCTAAACAATCTACCACCACACTTGGGTGATATATAGGGGATATATATAGATACCCAAAAATGTTTACTCACCAAATGCATTTATATGTATGGTATCATAACAAACCTAAAGCCTAAGTGGTGGTGTTGCTACAATAAGCTCCAGTTCTCTTCTTATAAAGATCAAGGATGTTAATTTGCAAGCCTTGAACGAATTGCTTGAGCTCCAAAAATTGACCAATTTTTAGTAAGGCAGTCAAGCCTCGTGACAAAACTTCATTGGGGTTGCCTATTCACCAAAACTTCATTGGGGTTGCCTATTTCACGCAAAACTTCATTGGGGTTGCCTTTTAATTAAAAAGGCCACTGACGTGGCCTTTTTAATTAAAAGGACTTCGCTACCCTCTCTCTCGATTCTCTGTCTTCTCGCCCCTCTCTTCTCTCTCCTCTGCTGCCACGAAGCTCCATCGGCTACCCTGCTCTTGCACCCTCCATCGCCTACCTGTGCTGCCACCAAGCTCCATAGCTAGCTAGCGCAACAGCCTACTCTCTCTCGATCGCCTACTCTCTCCATCGGCTACCTCTGCTCTTGCACCCTCCATCGCCTACCCTGCTCTTGCACCCTTCATCGCCTACCTGTGCTGCCACCAAGCTCCATAGCCGCTCTACACACGACCTCCATCCCATGCTCTACATATAGTGGAGAGAGGGTGAGAGGGCAAAGTAGCGATATGCGCAAAGCAGAGAGCGAGACAGAGCGAACGCGAAAAGAGAGAGAGAAGGGATGCGGAGCCTTCATGCAAACTTCAGTTGCAAATACCATAAACATTTAAAGAAAAAACAAATCCTTTCTACTTTACTCCTTTCTACTTTAATTAATTAAAAACCTCCTCATTCACGATTGGGGTGCCCTATTTGCCTTGTTGCTAAAGATTTAGAATTCAAACATCCACATTGCAAAGTATGGAGTCTTGTGAGATGTTGAGATCCTTTGGAATGACCCATAAAGCAAGTCTGGCATAAAGCAGGTCTATAGAGACGCCATGG
Organism: Dryopteris marginalis; assembly: GCA_027576515.1. Lineage (NCBI taxonomy): Eukaryota > Viridiplantae > Streptophyta > Polypodiopsida > Polypodiales > Dryopteridaceae > Dryopteris > Dryopteris marginalis. The sequence continues at coordinate 8,480 of JAODKW010057706.1, forward strand.
AACTTGAACTTCAAAACGGGCACATGGGCATCTGGCACAGCATGCAGCTCTGTGACTTCATGCAATGCCAGGAGCATGTTATGAAGCACAATAAAGAAATCCTCCTGCATGAGAAAATAAGCAACTTAAATGTGCCAGGTTCAAAGAACACCACACTGAAGTAAACCACAAATCCTTTACATGTACGCGCGCACACAAACAGACAAAAACCAAACATCACCTCTCTGGTAGCATAGCAAGGCCCTACACAAAGGGTATCAATATCTGTCCCTAGAGCATGGAAATAATTGGCCGCCTCATATACAGTAGGTACATAATTGATCCACGATCAAGATGAAATCCGCATCATATGTACAATTCAACAACATCAGCAATCCAGCAGTTAATTGCCTGCAACCATTTAATTTTGTACTTGCCCGCCATCAGCTTTTTTTTACTTGCCCACTAGCAGCTTTGTACGATTAGTTAATATAAATTTCCCAAAGCAGGTAAAGCTATTTGCCATCTAGTAATAATGAACCTGCTTGGTATAAGATTAATTAATGCATCAAGTTTAATTGACCCCATCAGCTATACTTGCTTTGCCATCATCATCAAGAAGTTGAGTTGACAGGTTTTACATGCTCAGTTAACCGCTTTCTCAATTAATCATGTACATCAACCATGCTGGTCTCTTCTTCCATTGTTTGGCTTGCATGGCCATGGGGTAACTAGCAAACCTGCTAGCTCCCCTAAGTGAACTATGTCATCCACCAAGATCCCATATCAACACTTTGATGTCTTCAAAATAATGAAGATTGTATAGCTCACACACATCTACAATGCTAGCCAACATCAGACATAATATTAATGATTTATGCAGGGTGTTTCCACACAACAATTATGATGATGATGCTAGCCAGTTTTAGAGATGCTAGTCATTCAATCTTTTTGTTTGATGTTTTCTTGATTCCAATTTCTCTGATGTTGTCCAATTTTTGAGATGATTTCCCTCTGATGCACACATTGCTCGAGTAGTAGTGTTTAGTGCGATCAGTGTGTGTCCATCTTTGGCCCCATCAATGTGTATTAGAGCATACCTATCTTCTACTACATGGTCATCCTAGGTAACTAACCACACACTCTTCTTGACAAAGAGCTGCACACACAAAGCCTCAAACTGCTCAACTTATTGAAGCTTATGATATGAGAGCTGCTCCCTTGCTAATATTATGCTATTATGCATAGATCTGCCACCAAAACCTCCATCTTGCTGCTCAAAAACTGGATGTAATTGGCATGCTGCCTTTACAAGCATCAACAAAAACCCTTCTTCTATGAAGATGTCTTTCCAATCAATCAGCAGATAAATGCATATTAGCTGTAGACATTGTATTGTAACCTTAGACTCCAATTAACCCTGAATTGACAAATATTGTACAACAAGATTATTCTCATAATCATTGGCAGAGTTCTTATGGAGAGCAACATATCCATTAGAATGTGACTCCTTGTACATAAAATACAGCTTCATAACCATCTGATGTAACCATTTTTTATTATCTATGACTTCCCTTCTAGATCTGAACACCTCCATCTTTAGTCTATGTACCTCTTGCTGGCATAAACTTTTGAAAATATCTGCTACTTGGTTACAATTGAGAGTTTTCACTCCCATCCTTATAGTTTGCTCTAAACTTTTGCAAATTTTGATCATCCTCTTCAAACAACATATCTTAATTAATGTCATCCGCAGCATACTCTAGCAACCATATACACCCAACATACATGTACCACTTATGGACACCTTCCAGTAGTGAGCAACATCAATTTGTTCAACCATATTATGGGAATAACTAGCTTCATTCACCAGCTCATCTGTATCAAAAAACTCTTCAAATGCATCATTTGGCTGCTCCAAACCTTCATGCTTGCCATAATCTTGAAGGGTTCCCTCTTTAAACGAGTGTGATGCTGCAACAAATTCTCTCTATGGAAAAAGTATCTTGCAATTTCAATGGTGCAACTCCCTTGGAGGTCTGCTCCCGTGGTCACTTTCTAAGGCAACTGGTTCTTCTTTAGCCAGCTTATCTTTGCACCTCTTGAGACTCCTAAAGCTCTTTCCTTCCTTTGATGCCTTTGCAAGTGCTTTACCTTCCATGATTTTCTTCGCTGCAGCCCTCAATTTTTTCAAATGTTGAGCTACAACCTCTTCAAGTATCTCCTGCTCTATCTTTGCAAGATTTTTTACTGCATAAATTGGACATTCCTTCTTCTTCTTGCAAAAATGCCCAAGCTCCCACACACAGCACAAAGATCTACATAATTAAAGATCTTTCCCAAGTGCTGCTGCCACCAAATGAGTGTTGAATCCACAATTTCTAGCAGCTCATCACTTGAATATTCTTCTTCTTCTAGAAGATCTCTCCAATCTTTGAAATAGGAAGGACATACCCTCCATGAATGCTACCTAGAGCTACAAGCTTGACACTTGTGTGTAGCCTTCTTGACTAGAATTAAGTGCACTAGCTTGGTGAGAAGATCCACTATGACCATAATAGAGTAACAGCATCCTTGGATAGTAGGAAGACTTGTAACAAATCCCATGCTTATGCATTCCCACTTCATCTGGGGAATTTCTAGTGGATGAAGTTTATTAAGCATCTTGATCCTCTTAGCTTTAATCTTTTGGCATTCTAAGCAGCTTTTGACATAACAAAGGATATTTCCTTTCAATCCCTTCCAGTGATAGCTCTTTCATACAACATTTAGTTTTTTGCATAGCCAGGATGACTTGCATTTGGACTATCATGAGCTTCATAGAATATAGCCCTCTCCAGATCGCGATCCTTTGGGATGCATAATTTGTCTCTAAAATAGAGGCAATCCCCACTAGCCTTGTAGCCTTGTTCTAGTAGCTTGCATTAGATGATTGAAATTGGCTGGAGTATTAGTCAGTCCAAATGACATGACTATGAACTCATAATGCCCGTCCATGTATTGAAGGCTATCTTTGGAATGTCTTGCTCTTTGACTCTGATTTGATAGTAGCTTGGAAAAGATCTTAGCACCGTGAAGTTGATCGAAGAGTTTGTCAATGCAAGGAATATGATACTTATTCTTCACTGTAACTAGATTTAACCCATGATAATCTATGCACAGACAAAGAGTATCATCCTTCTTCTTCTGGAATAACATTAGCGCTCCCCAAGGTGAATTACTTGGTTTGCTAAACCTTGCACAAGACGTTGGCAAAGTTGTTCCTTCAGCTCAATAAGACATTTTATAGGGTCTCCTAGAGACTCGTGAACTTCTAGCAATCTCATGATCTACCTCCCTCAAAGGTGGTAGTTCAATTAGCTCTTTAAGAAATATGTCCTTGAATTCACTTAGCCACTTAGGTTCAAAACTTGGCTTAGGATCCTCAACTTTGTTGAGGTTGACCACATAAAATTGTAGTCCCTTTCTAACTCCTCTTAGCAAATTACTAGCCTTGACCAAGCGTGCATTGGACTTCCCATTATTCCCATGAATAAGGACAACATTCCCAAGTTTATCTAAAAAAGTTATGCTACCCTTGCCACAATGAATACTAGCATGATTAGATATGAGTCAGTGCATTCCAAGTATTCCATCATAGATACCTAAAGGTAGGGTTTTGAATGAAGCAAAAGTAGAATACCCTCCTAATTCAAATTCTACGCTATCTACAAAATGACATGATAATACTTCCTTTCCATTAGCTAATTCTACCCTCATTCTATTAGCCAATTTTTGGTTTAGATGCAACTTTCTCAAACATCTTGGTGACAAAAATGAGTGTGAGTTGCTACCACAATCAACGAGAAGCTGAAAAGACTCACCCGTGTGTGTTGCCGACACTTGGATTACCGCATACTATTGATTGACACCAAGATTGTTGATCGCGGAAAAGAGAGT
>JAODKW010058814.1:0-12395 GCA_027576515.1 Dryopteris marginalis
TGTGAATTAATATTTGAGAGAAAAATCTTTGAATATCATGACTTAACAGGTCGAATATTTGACTTAGGTCAAATATTTGACCCATTACCGACCTAGTGTTAATATATCATTGGAAATATCTTGATGAGTATATTCTAGATCTATAATCTTTGATAAATTTTGAGCTTTTATGAAGAAGTTATGGAAGTACAAAATTTCAAAAACTTCCCTCCCTCCTTTTAGGGGTAGAAAAGTATAAAAGGCGTATTTTAGAGAATCTTTTGACCTCTCTTAAACACCCAATATTTTTATATACATGGAAACACACTATTGTCCCATTTTTATAATCACCATGATTAGCCATGGCATCTTAAAGGGCAGATATAGACCTTAACCTTTCCCTAATGAGAGGTGATAAATTTATCCTAAGAGTCTTGAAAACTTCCTCACTTGGAGTTTTCTTGTAATAGTTCAAAGCATTCAACCACTAGATTTAGTCCTTTTATGCTCATGTATGGATTTTAGCATCGCTCTTCTGTTGTTGTTGGACTTGAGAAGTAGAAAATACAATCCGTTAAACACTACAAGACAACCAAGATATACTTGAAGTTGCGCGCGATAGTATTTGTCGAGTCGAAGATTGTGCTAGGATGTAAGCTGATGAGAGTCATAGGTGAAGTATACTTTGAGGACTGCAAAAGAATATTACTTAAGGTTTTGCCTCTTTTTGGAACGTTAAGAATTAGAAAGTGTGCAAAAATTTCTCCTAGGTATTGTGGTCCATTCACAATACTAAAGAAGGTCGGTGACATAGCCTATAAACTTTAGCTACTAAAGATTTCGAGGGTTCACCCAATTTTCCATGTTAGTAGATTGCGAAAGATGGGGGGGGGACAGGAAAAGTTTATGGGTTAAAGAGATTGGCACACTAGAGACACAGGGTACCGTGAGTGTCTAGTCAAGTGGAAAGATTGACTAGAGGAAGCGACTATTGGGGAGTAAGTGAGGACCAGCATTGATAGCTACCCGCATATAGTATTTGAGGAGAAAAACTCTTCTTGTAGCAAGAGTTAGTGTTACAAGAACTATAGTGTGCGATTGGACTCAGCAATTTTCCGGTTGCATGCAAAAGTATGCTTAGAAGGGGAGCTCAACATGCAAACACTGGGGTACATCAATGAAGCAACCTGTACACTTGTAAGGCCGACCAAGGTGGGAAAGCACCTAGCTCCTGTATGGCAGGGTGGTGTATTTTTTGAGTCTTTCTCTATAGGTCGTGCACCTGATATCCTTTAAAACAATATTTAAGTTCAATTGAATATTTCAATATTTTATACATGAATAGCACCAAAGGTCTCATATGTGAAGGTAATGTGGTAGAAGGTTTGCATCAATAGAAACTTTCCTTCCTCTTTCTTTATTTCTCTATATGCTTTACCACAATCTAGATTTCACACCTCATTCCAATCCTTCTCTCAATTCTGTTGCACCATCCTTTTGTCTTTACCATACATTTTCTTCATTCAAGTGGCTAAGGCAAACTTGAGGGATCGATGCCTCTAGTAAGACCTCCTCTATGGGTATTCACCTAGTGATAAAGAAATGTGCCTCATTGTTAGGAATATATGGTAGCCTTATTGCCCACACTAGCTTGATTACCCCATGTATCGTGACCTCACCCAGACCCATGCAACCTTGCACGTGGCCTACAAAGCTTAGACCATCACCCCCCACACTTAATCAACATTGTGCGGTCTCAATGTCCAATCAACTTAACATAATTTGACATAGCCACTTATCGGCTATGTAATTACATATTCACCTCCCTATTGAAACTATTTTTGTTAGCAAAAACAAAGTGAGCATGATTCTTGGCTCACATTCCCAGCCGTATGGACTAGAATCAATCCACAAAGGAGAGCAAGCCCAAAGCTTTGCGGAAAGCTTCAAACTTCTCACGAGGCAGAGCATTTGTGAAAAGATCTGCAATGTTGTCCTGTGTTGGCACATAAGCCAAGCTGATCTCTTCTGCAGAGAGTCTCTCTCGGACATAATAATGCACCTCAACGTGCTTTGTGAGAGCATGAAACTTTGGGTTCCTTGCAACCGCTAATGCACTCTAACTGTCAGTGAGGAGGGTAGTGGACAACTGCTGTCCAACATCCAAGTCAGCCAAAAGGCGTCTGAGCCATACACATTCAATAATAGCTATGAACGCTTTCACAACTAGAACTGGCCATAGCGGATTGCTTCTTGCTGAGCCATGAAATACTTAAAGCCCCAAAAAGAAAGCAAAAGCCACTAGTGGACACTCGTGTATCATAGAAACCAGCCCAATCTGAATCTGTAAAAGCATCCAAGTATGGCGCTATGTTATCCCCCTTGGGATAAAACATCCCAAGGTGTCGAATGTCACTTAAGTAGCAAAAAATGTGCTTCACCACTTGCCAATGCATAGCCCTATCATGACAAGGGTCCTAAGAGGATAAGATCCTAGTAAAGAGCTCGATCGTATAGCTTCAAGTGCGAAAAAAGTTTATGACACTTGGACATTTATGGGGTTTAGGGATCAAGGGTTAGACAATGGACCAAGGGTTTGGACGGACAGACTTGCAGTGTGACCAGGCATGGCTAAGTATAGCTAGAAGGCAATGCATGCAAGAATCGACTATCTATCTTGGGAGGTTGGGTGGAAACATGAGCTCCTCCTTCCCCATGCATAGCAATGGCGTACGACTAAGGGTTGACAGGCCGACAACCTCACAGTGGTATCACGGAAGGGTTGCAGTGCAGTTAGCAACAAAATATCAACTGCGCGTGGGCTGTTGTAGCAAAATTTGCAAAAAAAAATATAGGTAGAGGCACTTATCTGCACCACACTCCTCGTCGGTGTCCAAGGTGGCGACATGCATACATGCACCGAGTCTTCGTTGGCTACGTGTGAGGCACACCTACATGCGTTAAGGAAAAACTTCCCTAGAGGTCACCCATCCCAAGACTGTTTTTCCCCAAGCATGCTTAACCGCCAGAGACCAATACCACTTGGCTAAGCCTTGTTGGTGTTCTTACCATCCAAAGATTGTGGTTATAAGATTATCTTACAAGAAATCCTTATTATCAGTTCTCTTAAAGCAAACCTCTCTTCTTTGAGTGGGAGGTATCCTATTTTCTACAATGATTCAAGCATTAAAAGGAGAGATTTGGTGATTTCTCTCACAAATGAGGACTTTGAGAGAGTCAAGAAAGAAAGATTCTGCTTTCACTGTTTAGGCACACATGAAAATAAGGATTGTCCACAACTTTGACATAAGGATGCCGAGAAAGGTAAGGGCAAAGAGAAGGCTTTGCACATGGTGCAAGTTCTTCCTTTAGAGGATTATCCTAAGGTTTTTGTTGTAAATGTATCACACACGGAGACCTCTCATGAGTGTTGTTTGACCGCTTCTATGTGGCAAAAAACATTTGGCCCACATGAGTTGTTTCGCATGCATGGAACCATTAACGAGCAACGTGTTCATATTTTGGTTCATGATGGCGCAACTCATAAGTTCTTAAACTATAAGCTAGTTAAGAAGTTGCATCTGCGTGAGACTCCTAGTCTCGGGGAGGCCACCTTGACGTATGTAGCTTGGGGAGGGGTTTGGAGGGTGGGAAGTTGAAGAGGTTGTATCTAAGTTGGAACCCCAATTATGTAGAAATGACCAATTATTAATGCTAGCTGCTCAATATAAGGTTGGAGAAGAATATGTCTCATGAGAAGATGAATTATTAGCTCATGAGTCACGTAAAGACCTTTGCATGTCTTGTATAAAATAAGCCTAGTGTTCAACCAAACCATATTGCAATAGATGTTTTTACTAGGTAGAAAGATACTACTCTTTTTGGAAAAATCTGATTTGTCTTCTTAATTAGGTGTTACATGGTAGCAAATTAATTTGTGGGCTGCAGGCCATCACAGACCTATCAGCACTTGAATTTGATAGAGTATGAGAACCAAGCATTCTCCTCGTTGTTGATGCTCACATCAGAGATGCGGTGCTGTGTGGCGACGCCACGGCAGAAAGCAAAGTCGCCCGTGCCGCCGACAATCGCAGCCTCCTTGACAGGGGCAGTGGCAATGCTAACACCGATCAGGCTGAAGGTGCCGTTGAACTTGCCATCATCGTAGGTGAAGGTCTGAGCGAGGCAGAGTACGAGCTCGTCTTGGCCGCAGTCGCCGTACCAGCCTTGAACACGACCGACCAAGTCGGAGGGGTTGTCAAGGGAGAGGGTTTTACTGAGGCGGTTGTCGAAAGTATTGAGGACACCGAAGGTGAAGTTCTGCTCGACCGCGGGAGCGGCAGAGCGCACTGCGGTGTATTGGCCGTTGGGGTTGTTGAGCATAGTGAGGTTTTGGACGACGATGAGCATGTAGAAGTCGAGCTTCTTGGGTTTTGATTTGGAGAATGCGGGCTGGGGCATCATGCAAAGCAGGGCCAAACCGAGAACAGAAACCAGGAGCAGTTTGCTAGCCATTAATGTATGGGTGAACGGAAACTGATTATAGATGGAAAACGGCAGAGAGAGCTAGAAAATTGTGAGTAATTACAATTAAGCAAAGATGAATTGTGCGTGTGTGTGTGTGTGTGCGCTAGAAAATTGTGAGTAATGTGACGCGAGATCAGCTCTCTGATAAATATAAGAGCAGAGGAAATATTGTTGTGTGTGTGTGTATGTGTTGGGCATTATATATTGAAGAGGGGCGCAGCTGCAGGGGGAGACTTTAGACCAAGCCAAACCATACAAAACGGCAGCGACATTTTCAAATGGAATTGTAAGAAACAAAATTACTAGCGTGCACTGTTCTTTCATGTAGGGTTTACCTTATCCGGAAAACTGACACGAGGAGCTTGGTCAACCCCAACGTGCTGTGATTTAAAGCCAGCATGCAAAAACATCTGACGGCTTAGAGAGAGGCAGATGATATGTTGGGGCCCACTCATAACTTTTTCCTTTGACATTGAGGTACGCGCTTATCTCATCTCTCGGCGACAACACTTGCTATCTACGGCTTTGTTCCACGTTCTTCTTTTTACTACCGAGCCCTGCGTGTCACCATGGCGGAGCCTCAATGGGCACCGTACCAAATACTCGAGCAAGTACAACTTCTCTTCCACTTGCCCCAAAACCTGTTACACTTTCCCAAATCTAGTGGTCGAGGAATTTAAACGCTTTCCTTTTTCTCGCTAAGTTAATTCTTGGGAAAATGTTTTGATTTTACACTCTCAACAACTATACCTTCATTTATCATTGTCCCTTTTAGGAATTTGATGCAACTACTTGCCAATACATCAACATGCTTCTTACGACGACCTCACACTCGATTGTGAACCAATCAATCAAGCTCCTCAAATCCCAATCTCAAATTCAAAAGTGAACAATGACAACCTCACACTCAATTGTGAGCCAATCAATCAAGCTCCTCAAATCCCAATCTCAATTTCAAAAGTGAACAATGACAATTTAACATGTTCACGTTTCAAGTAAACCATTAAAACATAAATCTCTCTCTCACACAACTATGCCAAAAACAATATAGTAGGCTATAGAAAGCTCTAGTATATGTTCGGGCCCACTGATAAAATTGGTTGAAAAAAGGTTTCTTTTTCCTTTGACATTGTGGTACGCGCTTATCTCATCTCTCGAAAACACTTGCTATCTACGGCTTTTTTCCACGTTCTTCTTTTTACTACCGAGCCCTGCGTGTCACCATGGCGGAGCCTCAGTTACAATAAGTAAGCCTCCAATGGGCACCATACCAAATACTCGAGCACGCTCTAAGTACAACTTCTCTTCCACTTAATTTCCATGCCCCAAAGCCCAAATCTAGTTCCCAAAACACCGGTCGAGGAATTTAAACGCTTTCCTTTTTCTCGCTAGTTATTTCTTGGAAAAATGTTTTTTTTTTACACTCAGCAACGTCTATACCTTCATTTATCATTGTCCCTTTTAGGAATTTGATGCAACTACTTGTCAACACATCAACATGCTTCTTTACGACCTTGTCAATCTCACACTCAATTGTGAGCCAATGAATCAAGCTCCTCAAATCCGAATCTCAAATTCAAAAGTGAACAATGGCAATCCAACAACCTCACACTCAATTGTGAGCCAATCAATCAAGCTCCTCAAATCCCAATCTCAAATTCAAAAGTGAACAATGACAATCCAACAACCTCACACTCAATTGTGACCCAACCAATCAAGCTCCTCAAATCCCAATCTCAATTTCAAAAGTGAACAATGACAATCCAACATGTTCACGTTTCAAGTAAACCATTAAAACACAAATCTCTCTCTCTCACAACTATGCCAAAAACAATATAGTAGGCTAAAGAAAGCTCTGGTATATGTTCGGGCCCAGTGATAAAATTGGTTGAAGAAAGGTTTCTTTTTTCTTTGACATTGAGGTACGCGCTTATCTCATCTCTCGACAACACTTGCTATCTACGGCTTTTTTCCACGTTCTTCTTTTTACTATCGAGCCCTGCGTGGGGGGAGCATATATCTATACTAGGTTCTACACTCCCTATTGGTGGCTTATGAGGTTAGTTGGGATGTCATAGCATGTAGTCCATATTATGCACAATGCAGATGATGATCACTATAGTCTTTTGGATAACTACCATGTGTTTATAACTTGCACTTTCCTATATCGATGAGTTTTGGTATAATCTTGGATTCGTCTAGGTAGATGTTTAAGTTGTATTAGCAGACATGCAAATTTCATATTGTGAAGATTTTGTATGAGTTGCATCCAATTCATATTATGCTACGTTTTTTGTTCTTCAATAGTGTGTATGTCCTATCAAATACTTTTTTGTTGTATTAATTATTTCTAGCCATTATATTCCCTTTGTGCTATTGCATTGTGCTTTATGACCATCCTAGCAAAGGCCACAATAGAGTTCTTTTCCAAGATTTGGAGAGTAGTTATGGTACTTGGCTCTAATGTATGAAACCATGACAATGCTTTACCCTCAAGCATAAGGCCAAATCCATCTATTTGTGTTTGACTGTCTGAAACTTGTTCATTCCTCACAACTTGCCTACAAGTGGCGATATGGTCGTAAGGATCACCGGATCCATCAAATTTTTTCACCAACTTTTGCAACATAAATGGTCTCACTCTCCAAGTAGAGTCATAATCATGTTTTCTCTCTTCATTTTGATCACTCATCCTCATGGTAAGATCTACTCTCAATTCATGTTTCTTTGGTAGCTCTATGTATGTTAGCCTTAATGCCACCGCTTTCCCTTGTTCCCATGTGTCTCATGTCAACGTATAGGTATCTCTCATAAATGTGTTGTTTTCTCGACCCATGGTATTTTTGTAAGAAGAAATTATAAACAAGAAAAAACCATTGTCTATGAAACTCCTAAACCGGGGCAAATCAAGTTTGGTGTATTCATTGTCAGTGTTATCTTAGTATTGACTTCCCAAGTTTAAAGGACTTTTGTGGATGTGTAGTTTGACTTTGATTGGGATACTCTACATCTAGTCTTCTTGAAGATATGTAATATAGATTATTACTATCTTGATACAGAATATATGTTGGTTCTTCTAAGTGGACTCTATGCACAAAGCACAGTACCTAAGACAATCCTATAATTCACATTCTTCTAAAAACCAGGTGATATTGAAAGATGAGTTCTTGACATACCTAGCTTTTCTTTCTTCAAATCTCGTTCTTGAACTAGATATTGCTGCAAAGGAGTCTGGTTCCCCTACTTGTCTGTGTTGTCTGGATCCGTTGTTACCATATAGCAAGTGCCATCCTCTCCCATGTAGAAGTATCCTTGGTATTTCACCCATGGATCTGCTTGTATAGGAGTTAATGAATCTGTTTTCTTTATGAGCCTGGACAATGGATCAGTATAGGCATGTACACCATAACTATTAACCCCAACATGTTTCAGCTTCACATTGTATTCCATGTCATTGGTGAATGGATTAGTGTTAAACACATGTGATTTTCTTGAATCATATGATTGAGCATGCATGTCTTGTGATGTCTCAGCATTAGACTCGAACATATCATCTCGAGACATCCTATTTACTTCTAATGACATTGTATCCAAAGCGGATTTAGATGATATTAGCTTTTGAATACTTGTTGCGTTGCCCACAAAAGGTGTATTTTTTCGTTGATTAGGTACTTTAAAACTTGGGGGGTTCTGTATCTATAAACCCCCTATAGCACGTGTGTTCAACAAAATGGATTTTAAGTACCCCTTATACTCCATATGTATGTATATTTTTATAACTCCATAAAGAAATAAAATCCCCTCTATTGAACGCATGTGCTATGTTACATATACTTTAGTGGACCCCCAAGCTTTAAAAGCAGTTTTTGATCTAAGAAAACATGAGAAAGTCATCTAGATCGTAGATGCATATGCCTATGGAAGTGTGAAAAGTCCTACGCTCATAGGACTACTAGAATAATTTGGTCCTAGTGGTCTTTTTGAAGGCACAATGCCTAGAAGTTTTGTGTCTTAGTGCAAATTTTGAAAATTTTATGATTTTTGATAGATTTCTCTTTATTAGGACAATTAGTAGATATCACATCTTCTTGTTGTGTGGTCCCAAGATTCTTCTTAGTGTGTGTGATGTTTATCCTTGAAACCATATTCCTAAACCCAACAATTGATGTTAGAGCAAGCTTCTACACCCTAAGCAAAGCTGCCATCACCCTCCCGCAGCAGCAGGTCTTTTCTCTTATCCTTGAGGAGTCCCCTTCACAAGAGCTATATCCCTAAGAAGTGTAAATTTACGTAGTAAATAAAGTTTTTGTGACTTTTTGGCTATTTTGGGCGCGTTTAAGGGAATATTCGCATTTTGCAAGATTTTTGCATAGTGTTTTAGAGCTATTGGTTTCATGTGCTTGTCACCAGGTTTGACTGTTGTTTCAGTTTTTTTTGTATTGGAGTTTTGTTTTATTCTATAGGTTTTGATTTAGCATTTTGTTATCTTTGGTGACCATCTTTGTGGTAATACCAAATCTGCAACCATGTTAGACAACAATAATGTATTTTTTATATTGGCTCTTGAGGATAAACTAGATGGGAATAACTACCCATTATAGTCATATATGATTCATCATGTATTGGTTGCAAAAGCATTGTGGAATGTAGTAATTGGGGTTCAGGTGCGTTGATCATTTTTGGTTAGGAGATGGCTAAGGTAGACTTGGCACACTGCCAAGTAGGATCTAGATAAAGTTGGTATAAATGCAAGTTAAGACACATTGTCTTAACTTGCGAGTCCCACTTCTAGGGAGAAAGAACCTTGGGTGGCTACTCTACTTTAATTGTATATGTGGACATGGTTTAGGAAATGGGGTTAGTGCACAAAGTCAATGTGGTTTGAATACGCAGTGGTGGACAAAGTCAAAATTGCATGAATGGAACATGAGCCTCCCATGCTTTGTACGCACTTTTCACACTTCTTATAACACTATATAAGTAGACCATTACTATTACATAGCTTGTAAACGCTTAGCATGAGCTCGAGAGGAGTTGTTTGAGAAACCTTCATGGCTAGCCAAGACATGGGGGCTTGACCGCCACGGTCTAGGGAAGTAGCGATGCCGGCCTACGAGGCTGCGCTAGCGGTCTACGAGGCTGGGCGCTTAGGTGGGTGGCTACAGGCCGGGCGGTCACTTAGTATATAAGTGACTTGCAAATCCTAGGACATCATTATGTTACTATTGGCTGGGGTGGAGATCTAGAGCTCTCATCTCTCTCATGTGTGTGCATGCTTGTTGGCTTTGTGACAGTGGTATCAGAGCATGGCTCTCGGCGTAGCTAGGCTCAACACAAAGGTTGCTTTGTGCTCTACATGTGCATAGCAATTTCACGTGGGCACGAAAGGCGTATCAATCGCAGCAAAGGCAAGAGCATCTCATTTTTATCTTCTATGGAAGTGTCAAGAGACGTTCAAGCTTAATCGACAAGGTTTTGATGCTCTACAATAGCTTTTGCTTGTGAATCTTCTCCGCACAGTGGATTTTGGGCTGTGTTTTTTTGCGTGCGAGCCTACTCTATGGCGAGGAAGGGGGAGACAGAAAGCAGGAGTATGAGGGCTCTTCATGCTTCCAAAATTTGAAGGATAGGGAGTATAGAGTACCCTCGTGTCCTCACGGCCTCCAAAAAGCTCATGCAGAGTAGGCGCCATATTTATATAGCATTGCGCGTGCTGTATGCAGAGAGGGAATTTTTTTTGCATGATCTGCCCCATGCTTTTCTTTCTTAGTTTTGGATGCACATCTGGGAGGCCAGCATCTCTCACTGGGTGATGTACTTCATGTGCATGGTTGCTCATGCCGGGCTAGCGGTTGGCACTTGGGCTACGCGTTTACGGTTTAGGTTATGACCCGAGATGTCATTGGGGGAAAATCTAAAATAGAATGTGCAAAAAAATTGCTGAAATTTGAGAAAGCGAGCGGCGTACGACGCTTAACCTAGATGCACAAACCTTTGTTCCTCCAAACATTGCATGGGTTGAACAAGATTAGGACACACTTATGGATGACACTGAAACTCTAGCACCTATTTCACCTAGTCACATGGCCGGGGTATTAGGTAATACAAAAAACCGTCATTAGGGGAAGTGGCTTTGTTGGGGAGGGCCTTTAACGGGTTTTGGAAAATAGGCTCTCCACCAATGAGCATGAGGCCACCTTAACGGTCCACCTAATTAACAAATTCAAAACTTTATAAAAAAAGGGCATAAAATGGTTATTAAAAGGACTTATTTTTGGAGGATTATATTTTGAGGAGTATAAGAATTCAAATTTTGAAAGATATTATGAGAGATATGTGGTTGGAAGCTTGATAGTGCATTTAAGAATGATGGAATAAAAAGAGAGACTAGGACATTTGAATACAAAGAAGCTTGATAGTGTATTTAAGAAGGATAGAAAAACAAGAAAGACTAGAACATTTGAATATGACTACCATTGAAATATAAGGAAAATGAACTAAAAATTCTTCTTGTTCATCTCTCACATTTGGTGTCCTTCTAAATCTATTTGCTTTCCCTCTAAACGCCATAGTTGGTTTCTCTCTCTCTCTCTCTCTCTCTCTCTCTCTCTTAGGAAACCTCTCTGCTCACAATAAGCACACTAGAGAGAGTCTTGTAGGCCCTCTTCCCAGATAGAGGCCATTACCGTGATGAACATAATCAGTGGATTCCATTGACTTCAAACAAAGGTAGTTGGGTTCTGCTTCAACATGTTGATTGCCTGGTAAGGCTTGTAGAAGTACATCCCCTACCTTATGGTATTGGGAGCTTAAGAGTCTATTAATATTTGTAATCCAATATAGTAAAAAAAATTTATTGTTTATTATCCGGGCTCTAAATTCTTTGATTTTTCTCTATTTATGGTTGTTTTGCAAATGGAGATGACACATAGAGGAACATTGTTTTTGTAGCAATGGAGCAATGTGATATGGTTCTTAGTATCATTGTCTATTTGAGCAGCTTTTCTTTACACTTCTCTTGTGTCCGTGATGGTAAAGAGTTTTTTGGAGGAGCAATGTGACATGGTTCTTAGTATCATGGTCTAGTTGAGCACCTTGTGCTTTACACTTTTCTTGTTTCCATCTCTACCTTGCATACTATTTTGATAGGATTTGTCTATCTCCACCTTACACTCTATTAGCAGAGGATTGAGTCTTCTTCTTTCTCTGTAAATATCCTATGTTAACAGCTTGAAATATAATACAAATGTTAAAAAGTATTTGGTTTTTCCTTTGTGTATTTGTTTTTTTAATTAAAGCATCTGTTAAAAAGTCTCTTTAATGTTTAATTTGAGGTGTACCATAGTATTAAAGCATCTCAATAAGACAGCTTTGTAAAACCAAATTTTACTCTTTGGGTATTTTCTTTATCTAGATGTTTAATTTTCATGACTTGGATATGAATTAAAATTGTTGTAAAATACTATGGTATAGATCAACTTTAAAGAATACTATTAGAAAAGTAGAAAGGGATTAAAACATATATCTTTTCTTGGTTGCCCTTTTGAGTCCTTTACCACCATGTGCTTAAACTTATATCATTATGTTGTAGTACTTAAGTGTTTTACACCTCAAGGTGTGCAAAATTAATCTAAACACATTCAGTTGATAAACCATCTGAACTTAACATGTATTGCATTAAAATTTTAAATATCTTTTAGTCAAAGCAGTGTGTACAATTTTTTTCTATGTACATTTTTTATCTACAATTTATGTTAGAACCCACTAACTCTAAGGATAAACATACACACTTTGCATCTCTCTCTCTCTCTCTCTCTCTCTCTCTCTCTTTGTCTCCATCTCTCTCTCTCTCTCTTTGTCTCCATCTCTCTCTCTCTCTCTCTCTCTCT
>JAODKW010059922.1:0-12394 GCA_027576515.1 Dryopteris marginalis
ACTTTTCCTGGGATTAAATTTCGGATTGAAGATTTGATTCTTGCATTTGGTAGGGAGTAGGTCCACTTGGTGGGCTTACTGCCTACCATTTGTACCTAACTCTTGGGATGGGGGTGGGCCACACACACACACACACACACACACATATACTCTTACCATAATAAGGTAAGATACCCATGCAGTTACTCACCTATATGAAGGGACATGGCACATGCATGATTGGGAGTAAAAAATCAAGAGATAGGAATGTAACTCACACTATTTTTTATTGACTGTGGAACTTTGCAGTTGACCTACAGGCTGGATGACTGAGGGGGATCCCGGTCTTTTCAAGTAACATTCTTTTTTTGGGTAATTGTTTCTGTTGGTTTCCATATCTGACATTTCACTTGGTATTAGGAAAGAATATTGGTTGGGCTCTCAATTGTATAGTATTATGTATCCTGCTATGTGGGAACTTGCTTTTATAAGCCTTTTACTCTTAAGGGATAAAAGGCATGTTTCATGCTTAATGTGAACCCTCTCTTAAAGGGATTTAGTGGTTGCACTTTTAAGTGGGTAGTTTATTGAAGGCTTATTTCTGCATTTCGAATGGCGTGATGTTGCATGCTTTTCTGTGCTGTGGTTTGGAGGCTCTGTACAGTCGCGATGGCGTTTTCCCTTTTGGTCTTAGTATATTTAAGGGAGAAATACACCAAATGCTTTCCCCTCACATTAGCCTCTTCTATACTCTGTATTCTGCTGCTTCTTCACCCTACTCAAAGCAACCATGGAGTCTGCAGGTTCTCCTCAGGTAGGGTTTTAACCCTACTAAGTTCATGCCATACCTATTGTCTGACAGGTCTGTCACTCAGGTGTTCTATGGTTTCAGTAAGTAATTGTTTGAGGTACTGGATAGCTTTTTCTGATTGCTCCATGACTGGTTGAGACTGGTTTGGTAACCTGGGTGTTTGCACTATATGGTGAAATGGCTTTTGCTTAAGTACTTTACCACTTTGGGCTGTAAATCCCTATTCCCAAGTGTTAGACTGGTTCTCTGATTGCAGAGCAGTGAAGATTATAGGGAAAATACTATTTTTTTATTTATAATGATTAATACAGGCTTTAACTCTCAAGCTTATTTTGGTTCTCTATTATATTTTTTGACTTGTTTGGGAGTGATGGTGTGGTTCTAGATATGTCATTAGGTTGAGAGCTTGTGTATTATGAGCCAGTTTTAGATTAGTAGTAACACTTGCTGGTTTTTACCCTACTGAGCTCTTGCCATATATTATTGCTGGATGGTTCTATCTTGCAGGCTTTCTGTTGTAAGTAATTTAAATGATGGTGTTTCTGGGTAGATCTGATGATTCTTATAGATTATTGTGTACTCTGATGGTTGATACTCTGCTTAGTATCTAATAAATGGGAGGAAAGCCTCTGCTGTCTACTATCTGAAGTGTCTTGCTACTTGATGTTTCTGTTTCCTTATGCATTGGGTATCCGAGTCCAGCTCAGAGCAAATGTTTGCATTAGAAAGATTTTTCTGCTGAGCAGTTTGAGGAATAATACCAGCTTTAAGTTGGGCTGGATCCCTGGTTATGCTTACAAATTTGTTGATTGGTGGTATGCTATTATAGCTTTGATAGTAGCATTAGGATAAAAAAAAGGGTTATTTAAGGAGCCTCTCTTTGTGAATTAGTAATACATTCTGGTGCTCACTGTTGTTATTCCCCCCCTTTTTTTTGGGGTTCTTTTATTTTTTCCTGGACCTTGCTCAGTAGGGGATGATGCTGTGCACCTGTTTGTTGGGCTGCTTATATACTTCAGGAATGCATCTATTTGGTTGGCCATTTTTTTGCTGGTACTCAGTTTTTGGGATACATGCAGTATAATCCTTACCCTACATGACCTCTAAATTATGAGGTTGATATAACCTGTTGGAGATTGCTTCTAACTCTTTCCAAGTGTTGGTCTATTGGTTGAATGGCTGCTCTGCAAATCTAGGTACATTATTTATACCTACAATTTGCTCAGAGGGGTGTTACTCCTCTCAACCAACAGATAGAGGTTGAAAAAGAACCCCCTTTTTTTCACTTAGCATGATAAGGAGAGTGCTTGCAGTGTTAATCTCCATTACTCATCAATTTTATCTTGGTAGGCTGTATATTTACTAGCTATGTCCTTCTTATACAATTCCAGATTAGGTAAGATGACTGATGCAGTCAGGAGAGGGGATGCTCTTCTTGTTTAGATACTCAATACTGCTCACATGTTTTTTTCAGTACTAACTAGTTTAATTAACCTTTAGCTGTTATATTAATCAGTTAAATGATTCTAGGCTCTTCTCTGGTATATACAGTTAAGCATTTTACAATTATGCCTTGGGGGATCTTAACTGGATGTGTTTCATCCTTATCTCTTGGTGCTTTGGATGGGGACTAGTATATAGATGATAATCTATATGGTTTACCTGGTTTTTAATTTTCTACTATGGGAGAAATCTTGTTTAAAAACATGTGGTTCTCAGGCTTGAATAGATGGGTACCAATACTTTTTAACTTGTACTTACAATTTATGAGATGATAGTCCTCATTTGTATAATTTAGCTGCTGCTAATGAGCTTAATGGTAGGATACCCTTTAAAGGTATGCAGGCATTGGATAGGATGATCAGATTAACTGATGGTTTATTCTTAAGAAAATTTTGCCTTTGGATGGTTGGTTTCTTTATCAGGTGGTTTCTGGCCCTATTGTAACTAGGCTCTAAATAATACAGCTGCTTTACTTTGGTATCTTGACACTTTTTCCTTTGGCTATTAGCAGTATTAAAACATAAGTGCTGTAAGGAGATCCCTGGCTCTGTTGCTTTATAGTGCTTGGAAATGCTTCTGCTTTTATGCATATTTCAGCTGTGTTAGTTACCTTCTCCTGGAGGTTTCTATCATCTTATTTACTCTTTTTGGCTTCATGGCTAAACATAGAGAGTGCAAGGTTTAATTCTTTTGATTGGCATATTTTTACCTGTTCTTTGCAAACCTGTTCACATCAGTGGTTTTTTTTTTTAAAAAGAGGGGACTGCTGGTCTCTCTTTTTTCATATTTTTTCATCTTTTTTCACCTTTTAATTATATTAAGGTCATTTGCTAGTGACCAATGTTTCTTCACTCATTCTCTTTGCTTAGCACTGTTTCTTCTGCTATCTACACCCTGGTATCAAACTGGACAGCTTGCTTTTTGACATTGTAGCTGTCTCTATATTGCAACTGGATAGTAGATTTTTTCAAAACCTGAGATCTGACCCCTTCTGCTAGAATTGGAATTTTTTCCTTTACTAACCTATAGTTTTGGGCAGAGGTTCTATCAGTCTGGTATATATTTTGGATCAGTTTGAAAGTTTGATAAAGGGATTTCTGTTCATTTTTGTACCCTGAGCCAAGCTGAGGCTCTCCTTTACAGTTATAGAGATATGGGTTTATCTCTGGCTAGGTTCTCATTATTTAGTGCTTTTTTTGATTTCTTGCTATGTTAGTTTAGCTGTTTTCTGAATATCTTTTACATTTATTTTCAACTTTGCTCAATTCTGAGGAGGAATCTCCCAGCCAGTACTTGATGTTCTACATCTGGTAACCTTCCCATATAAGGTTATGGTTCATACCAGGTTTTGGTATATTTTGAGGATTGTTTTGTGCTCCTCTCTGAAAGAGGTAAAAGTTCATAAAAATACAGGTAATCAATTGATGAAAAGGTTTGATCATAAGACCCATTTTATAAAATATTAGAACTTTTCTTTGATGCTTCCAAATAGTTCTGGAAATGCTACAGCATGGTTTAAGCCTAAACAGGCTTAGTTTAGTTGGTTTACATTGATTGGTTGTTATTTAATTCTGATGGGACCTTGAAAGGCTTGGCTAGACTCTCTTAAAATTTACTAAACTTTGGGTTCTGGGTAAAATAAATATGGATATCATTTAATCCTTCTTGCTAAGTAGGGTGGGGAAGGTGTATGGTGGTTTTTAAACATGAAGGCGATAACAAGCGGAAATGCATGTTTGATATACCTGTCACGCAATTCAGGCATGGCAAGTTCTTACTTGGTGTTTGTTTTGTTTGGTTTGGCAGGTAAAGTGCATTTCTCTGGTTTAAGGGTACTGGATGCTGGATCCTCCTATTTAGCACTACATTTTGGCGGAGCTTGTTTATTTTTTACTTGATTGTATCTTGAGAACCTTATCAATTAATTCAAATTGGTTCTTCCATATTGTTCATGTTTCAATGTCTATTTTGTAATGTCCTAAGTGTTCTAAAAATCTATTCCAGTGTATAATTCATTTTCTTGATGGGTTTCATTGCAAACACACACATCATTGTCCCAAATAACCTTTGGTCGGGTTATTATTATACACTGGATTAGAGTTTTTAGAAACCTTTTTTATTCTCCTTTTATTGCTAAACTCTCGGGGTTGTTTCTTTTCAGAACAATTGGATTCCCTCTTTGATTAAATTGGGGTATGCAGCTGTTGAAGGCATCAAAGTAATCCCCCCAATTGGTACTCAGTGTATCTTATCTTGTTTCAAAGGACCGGATTTCCATAAAAGATTGCTTGACTTTGAGAAGGAAGCTGCTACAAAGCCGTCTCTCTCAGCCCTTTCTGTAGCCAGTATTAATGATTGGTTTTCTTTACTCAAGCTTTCCAGGAGAAGCCCTGATCTTTTTGGTGAATCATTTACTAAGCTTCTTGTTTCTCTCCCCCTCATTGATTGTCAAGATGGTTGTGATTTGAATTTTTATTTTTCTTCTTTACCCTCCATTGTTAATAAACTCTTTTTTATCAATAATATCCCTATTATTCCTTTAGAGCTTAAGCAACCAGAAATTGTTATTAATCCTCTTTTGGACCTTGATCTTCTTGATCCTGAAGAAAGGGAAGCTCTTTCTCTTGGGGTTCTCCTTCCTCCTCTTTAGTTCCCTTTGATAAATCTGTCTCTAAATCTTTTTCTAGTATTATTCCTCTTCTTCCTCCCAGGCAGGTTGAGCTTGATGCTATTAGACTTGAAAATAAATTATGGGATTTTGAACTTATTAATCATAAAGCCCCTTTTAATATTAGCTCTTTAGCTCTTATTTGTAGTCTTACCACTGAATTAATAGATCAATGCAAGACTTCCGCTATTCAAGCTAGGCATTTGCTTCAAACTGATTTCTTTTTCGAGTTACCCCTTATTAAACTCTCTGACGTTGATCCTTCTAAATGTTCTTCTTCTTCTCTTATAGCTCGTACTAAAGGTCCCATTAATCCTGATAAGTCTAAAGATCCCAAAAAGTTTCTTAAGAATTGTTGGAACACCTTTCGTCCCTTTCTGAAATGCCAATGCAAGAGGCTGGATCCTAATTCGTCTTGTACTGCTTCTATTATTTGGCTTGACCATTTATTGTGGTTTGTTTTTCAAAATCTTCCTTGGTTCTTCCATTTCAATTCAGGACCTGCTCAAGTTTATGCTTTTATTGGTTGGGTTGCCAAATTACCACTAGATCTTTGCACCGCTCTCATTGTTTATAGCTCTTTTCATGATCACATGCTTGAGGCCGCTAAAGGACTTGTGAGTTATTCTCCAAATTCACCCCTTCTTCCCAAGATTGCTGGAACTCCTCTTGCTAACACTATTGATTCTATTCTTAAACCGATTAAGAATAGTAGCTCTTATTCTCGGTCTCCTTTTACTCCGAGAAGTATGGCTTCTTCTAGTAAGAAACCAAGGGTGTTCAGAGGATCAGAGGATATGGGAGACACACCAAAGAGCTTGGATTTTCCTTCTGATGATAATCAGGTAAGATCTATTGTTACAAAATCTAATCAAAGAAAATCTTTACTTTCATCAAAGGCTAAGGGTAACAGGTTTATCCATGTTCTTTTTGTCAATAAAGCTTTTGATTTTATATCTCCTAGGGAGATTTTCAAAGAGATTTTTAATAAGTTTCACATCAACAAATCTTTTGAGTATTTTAAAATTTTGTTTGGATGGAAATATTCTAAAAATTTGTCATATTACTTATATAAACCAATTGACACTTTTTGTAATTTTGAAGACATGCAAGAGGAATGCATTTGTGCTTCCTCAAAGAGATTTAAACCTTTCCTCAAATCTTTTAATGAATTAGGTTCACATGTTCTTACTCTAGATAAGGATATTTTTCATAATAAAAATCTGAAGGAGTTTTCTTCTAAGGGTTTGAATCATATTCCTATTTTGCCTCTTAATCCTGATCCTATTATCAAAGAATTATGTGATATTTGGATTAAAGTTGCTTCTATTATGCATTTTAATGTTCAAGATGATCATTTTGATGCAATTAAGACAATTACTACCACTAAGTTTTTTGAGCTGTTTCCTAACTTCAGAAAAAATCAACAACCTTGGTTTTTTGAGAAAGATCTTCTTAATGAATTAAAGTACATTACCACGCATCTATTTATTTCCCCGGTTTGGATAAGGCTGCCCAAACACCTGTCTTTATGTGTAAAAAGTTAATTAGGTGCTTAGCCTTTAAAAGGTTATCCTCATTGGAATTTGTTAAGACTTCACATGATGAGATTTGTTTGCAAGAATTAATTAAATCCTTTTGTAAGGAGTTCAAGATTTTTGCTCCTAGCTCTTTCACTTTTCCCTATATTATGGGAATGTATAAGGTTCATAAAGATAATTTTAGATGGATCATTAACGCTCATGATTGTGCCTTTTCTAGCATTACTGATATTAATTCTAAATTGCTTAAATCATTAAATGATGGGTTGATTGAGGTTACGGATTGCTTGCATAAAAAACTTGTTTTTTTCTCTAAAGTCAATTCGAATGCTTATTGGATCATTCAAAATCAATATGAATTCCTAATTAATTTACCTCAACAGATTAGTAGCATATTTACTTTTGATATTAAATCATGTTATGAGACTATCCCTCATTTTGGTACTCATAGTTTAATGGAATCACTGCAAAAAATTATCCTTGCAATTAAATCCTTAGGAAATATTGGTTTCAAAAAACATCATAAACTCTTTGTGTTAACCAAAAAATCAAAAGATATTACTTACACTTTTGAGGACTTTTTAACCATCAATAGATTTTTGTTGGAAAATTGCTTCACAAAGTTAGGTAATCATTATTTCAAGCAAGTCATGGGAATCCCTATGGGATATTCTTGCTCTCCAATTTGGTGTAATTTGTATTTGGCTTGGTTTGAATTAGAATACATCAGGAAGCTTAATAGGTTAAATAAGTTTGAAATGATTAAAGCCTTTTATTCTTCTTCGAGATTTATGGATGATTTAGCATTTGTTAATAACCCTTTTGCCTTACAATGTTTGAATCATTCTAAGGAGCTAGACGGTAATGATGAATTTTCTATTTATCCCCTTAACATTTTGCAAATCAAACCTACTTTTGACACTTATTCTACCACTTATCTCAATGTAGAAGTAAAATTATGCTCTTCATTTGGTGGTGATTTTACCACTTGCACTGCATGGAAAAGAGACAAGCTTCCTTGCCCAAATGTTTCTTTTATTCATGAACGCAGCAATTGGCCACGGAACATGGCATATAAGGTTTGTGTGTCACAAGTGATGCCCATACTATATAATGCTTGACACATTTATCTCGCCCTGGTGGATTTATTCAAGTTATGTAATGCCTTTGTTTCTAATGGTTTTAGTAAGCCTCATATTCATAGAAATATTCTTTATTTTTTTGAGAGAAACAATTTTCCTGGAATCAAATTTAGGATTGAGGACTTGATTCTTGCATTTGGTAGGGAGTAGGTCCACTTGGTGGGCTTACTGCCTACCATTTATACCTATCTCCCGGGATGGGGGTGGGCCACACACACACACACACACAGCTACCTTGTACCTCGTGAGTATTTTCCTCGCTATTTACTTGATTGGGCTATGGATGTGATGCAGCTTACATGCAGATTGGATGATTAAAGTACAAGCCTGATGTTACCACTTCAAATTTTGGTATTATTTTCTTCATTTTTTATACCTAGCATATTCTTTTTATGGTTGGCTTTTTCATTTGTACATTTTTTCAATAAATGTTAACAAGAGGTCTTAAGCCTTGCTTAGTGAGAACCTACTCTTAAGTAGCCTCAAGGTTTTTAAGAGGTATCTCTTTAGAAGCTTTTATTGTATGGGCTTGGGCTTGGTTAAGCGTGAGGTTTTCTGTTTCTGAGTGCCTGCACTGAAAGACATGCATTTGTGACTATGGATGGTGCCGCCGGTGTAGCCAAGGTATAAAATGGAGGGCTCCTGTAGAGCTTCATACCCTGCACTAGCCTCTGCCTTGCTCTTTATTCTTGAACCTCTTCACCCTGTTGGTGTCAAGCATGGAGATGACTTCTACTAATCTGGTAGGGTATACACCCTACTAAGGACTTTCCTGTACTAATTGTGTGATGGGTTTTTTAAAAGCATTAGGGGTGTGATGGGCCCTGTCTTTTACTTAGTCTGCAGAGACGATAAGCTTTGGTATACTGATATTAAGGGGCATGGATTAAATGCTTTTGTGAAAGGCTGTGTAACTAATTAACTAGTAACCTGAACAGGAACAGGTTGTGTTCCATGCTATTGATGGTATGTGTAAAGAATGATACACAATGGGTGGTTCTTTTTAAATATGCATATTTGCAGTTGGTATGGAGAGGGGGTGTGCTTACAGAGCACCCTGTTGTTTGGTTGATAACAGAGGTGCTATATATATACTCACTGATTGATATGGTGGATTTGGACTGCATGCAGTATGTGACCCTTTTAATAACTAATCACTACCAGGCTGTGGTACTAGAGAAATTTCAAACATTATACATGCAGGCTGTGGACTGATTAATACTTCTCTTCACTGGGTTATAGGCAAGCAGTTCTTAATACTGCTTGTAAGGTTAACATTTGGGTGGGTCCTCTGGTACAGTATTCCTTTCAAATAAATTTTGTTGGTGTATATTTCAGAGCTTGATAGTTGAAGCTTATCATTCAATGCATTTAGTTAACCCTTTGTTTGCATTAGAATGGGTTAAGCTATGTGATGCTTAAATCTGCAACTACAATGGTAGTAACTATGATGGGGTACCTTGGCCTTTTTATAGAAGGCATTTCTCAGTAGTTTCTAATCAATAAAGTAAGGAGGGGGGTGCTGTATGTATACTCACTGTTGATATGGTGATTTGGACTGCATGCAGTATGTGACCCTATTAATAGCTGATCACTGCTTGGTTGATTGATACTAGAGGATTTTCAAGCATTATACATGTAGGCTGTGAACTGATTAACACTTCTCTGCACTGAGTTATAAGCAAGCAGGGCTTAATACTGCTTGTAAGGTTGACATTTGTGTGGGTCTTCTGGTACAGTATTCCTTCTCAAAATATTCTGTTGGTTTATATTTCAGAGCTTGATAGGGTGAAGGTTATCATTCAATGCATTTAGTTAACCCTTTGTTTGCAGTAGAAGGGGTTAAGCTGTGTAATGCTTCAATCTGCAATTACAATGGTAGTAACTTTGATGGGGTTCCTTGGCCCTTTTATAGAGTATATTTCTCAGTAGTTTCTAATCAATAAGGTAAAGAGGGGAAACCTGCATACTTTTCTGGTACAGGTAATGACTTTCAATCAGTATTACATTATCTTGAGATGACCATAATAGAGGGGAAGTAAAAAAGAAAAACTTTTATTGCTAATACTGAGGGTGTAAGATTAGGTATTGAGGTTATGGTTAATCTTGGCTTGATTTTTAATAACTTTTAGTTACTGGTCTTATCTGGTTATCCTTTATAGTGTTATCACTTATTCATTAGCTGGAGGCTTAATGAGGATTTATAATTTATTCCTTGGCCTGTTGCTCTTTAATTTATTGGTGCTGCTTACTAATTTAATTTTGGATCTGCTTTTTTATCTAGAAGCCTTATATGTTCTCATATTGGATTTTATTAGTAATTGGATTTGAGCTGTCTTATCATATACCTGCACTTATTAGGAGTTGCAGCATCACTCTTGGATTTCTTTTTTCTTGTTGCAGTATTGTGAGGGTGGATCCTATCTTCTTTTTTCTTGTTGCAGTATTGTGAGGGTGGATCCTATCTTCTTTTTCTTAATCTATTGCAGGGAGGTAATTTGATTGCAGGTTGCAAATTGATATCTTCATTAGTTAAAGAGTATGGTAGATTGGTTATTTTACTATGATTTGGTGTTAATTACACTATCAAATGATAGTAACATACTTTATGGTTCTCCTCTTTGAGGTTCCACTCATCTTATTATGTGTCCTATTTCATTCTGATATGAAATAAGATGCTGTGGAGGATTCCAGTCATGCTGGTATTCCTTGTTTAAGGTATTGGAAAGTTTCATGGAGGACTTGGATCCTTATAGATGTCTCTAATGACAGCCTTTTTACAAAGTGGGGATGTACTCATAATCTATAACTTTCATATAAGCTGCAGACTTCTCTCTTTTTACTGGGTATATAGTTGACTTTTCTTTTTTGATTTCTATCTGACATTTAGTTACTGTATGGGATATTGCTCTATTTTGGTTTTGCTTACACCTGCTGAAAAAGCATCTTTTCCATATTCAAGCTTAGTGGTGAACTCTTGGCTGAATCTTGGTTGTTGGTTTGCTATGAGCAACCCTTGCTTAAAGGAACCAGCTCATGTTATTGTTTACCTCTCTTATGATGTAAGGGAATCAACTTATGAAGTGTTTCTATTAATGGTTCTCTATTGATAGCTCATAGTAGCTGCATAGTAGGGTTATAGATTAAAGCAATTTGTTTTTCCAGCTACTCTGTAGCAAGGAACAAACCTGATATTGAGCTGCTTTTTGTAGTGTGCTTGGCTCTAACTGGTTTGATGTTAGAGCATTGTCTTTTATTTAACTGGATGATATTTGAGGGACCTGTTTAAGGAGGTTATTTAGGTACTGATTATGTTAAGGATGGTCCCTTGGCATAGGGGTGCAGTTTTTTGGGGCATTGATTGACAGTTACTAATTATTAATTAAATAATGCCACTTAACTTTCCTATGATAATATTCAGTTCTGTTTGATTCTGTACTATTAATACAATTTTTCTGGGCTTAGGGGTTATCTGGTTTACTTGGATTTAAGGCTGAGCTGGATCAATAGAGGAGTGTTGAGCCTTCTCTTCTTGTGTCTCTCCTTTAATCCCTTATGATGTTAAAAGTTTCAATAGCTAGCAAATAGGTTGAATTAATGCTAATTGAGCAGTACTTTAAATCAGGGCTGTTATTCAGCTATTTCTTAGGGTTGGTTGATACCTAGCTCCTAGGCTTGATAATTAGCTTTGTGAAATAATATTCCTAGGCTCTAAATAATACAGTTGCTTTACTTTGGTATCTTGACACTTATTCCTTTGGCTATTAGCAATATTAAATCATAAGTGTTGTAAGGAGATCCCTGGCTCTGTTGCTGTATAGTGCTTGGAAATGCTTCTGCTTTTATGCATATTTCAGCCGTGTTAGTTACCTTCTCCTGGAGGTTTCTATCATCTTATTTACTCTTTTTGGCTTCATGGTTAAACATACAGAGTGCAAGGATTATTTCTTTTGAATGGCATATTTTTACCTGTTCTTTGCAAACCTGTGCACATCAGTGAGATTTTTTTTAAAAAAGAGGGGACTGCTGGTCTCTCTTTTTTCATATTTTTTCATCTTTTTTCACCTTTTAAATATATTAAGGTCATTTGCTAGTGACCAGTGTTTCTTCACTCAATCTCTTTGCTTAGCACTGTTTCTTTTGCTATCTACATCCTGGTATCAAACTGGACAGCTTGCTTTTTGACACTGTAGCTGTCTCTATATTGCAACTGGATAGTAGATTTTTTCAAAACCTGAGATCTGACCCCTTCTGCTAGAATTGGGATTTTTTCCTTTACTAACCTATAGTTTTGGAAAGAGGTTCTATCAGTCTGGTATATATTTTGGATTAGTTTGAAAGTCTGATAAAGGGATTTCTGTTCATTTTTGTACCTTGAGCCAAGCTGAGGCTCTCCTTTATAGTTGTAGAGATATGGGTTTATCTCTGGCTAGGTCCTCATTATTTAGTGCTTGTTTTGATTTCTTGCTATGTTAGTTTAGCTTGTTTCTGAATATCTTTTACATTTATTTTCAACTTTGCTCAATACTGAGGAGGAATCTCCCAGCCAGTACTTGATGTTCAACATCTGGTAACCTTCCCATATAAGGTTATGGTTCATATCAGGTTTTGGTATATTTTGAGGATTGTTTTGTGATCCTCTCTGAAAGAGGTAAAAGTTCATAAAAATACAAGTAATCAATTGATAAAAAGGTTTGATCATAAGGCCCATTTTATAAAATATTAGAACCTTTCTTTGATGCTTCCAAAT
>JAODKW010061033.1:0-12336 GCA_027576515.1 Dryopteris marginalis
TATATATTGCTTGCTATTGAGAAACAGATCAATACCAAGTGAAAAGTGGCTCTAGGTCAATTGTGTGAGCATTTTATTGCTTGGTATTGACCGGTTTCTCAACTCATTACATTTCCCTTGGCAAAGTACGCCAGAAGTCAATATCAAGCGATAAGTAGCAAGCATGAATTGTGTAATCACCTTATCGCTTGGAAATGACCCGTTTGTCAACATTTCCCTTGGAAAAGCACGCCAGAGGTCAATGTGCTTCTCCCTTATGCTTATTTAGTCACCAACAAGTAATACAAGAAAAAGGAAGCTATAAGGGGCTCGCTCACACTATTTCGTGAGCCCTTATTGCTTTGCATCGTGTATATATTGCTTGCTATTGAGAAACAGATCAATACCAAGTGAAAAGTGGCTCTAGGTCAATTGTGTGAGCATTTTATCGCTTGGTATTGACTCGTTTCTCAACTCATTACATTTCCCTTGGCAAAGTACGCCAGAAGTCAATATCAAGCGATAAGTGGTGAGCTTGAATTGTGTAATCACCTTATTGCTTGGTATTGACCCGTTTCTCAACTCGTTACATTTCCCTTGGCAAAGTACACCATAAGTCAATATCAAGCGATAAGTGGCAATCTCGAATTGTGTAATCACCTTATTGCTTGGTATTGACCCGTTTCTCAACATTTCCCTTGTGCAAATACACCAGAGGTCAATATCAAGGGTAGAGGTCAATATCATGCGGTTAGTAGTGAGCACACATTGTTTGAGTGCCCTATCGCTTTGTATTGACCCGTTTGTTAGCCTATGTTACATTTTCCTTTTGCAGGTATGATACAAGTCAATATCAAGCAGATAAAGGTGAGCTCAAATTGTGTGAGTACCTTATCGCATGGTATTGACTGGGTTTCTAAAGTTTTGTCCGCTTGTTTGTTTAGGGATGGCGGTGAGTGAGTTTAACATGCGCTTGGAATTGGATGAGGAGGCAAAACAATCCTGCACAAAAAAGCTTTACATATTCTTATATAATGCAAAAGCCCACCACCGTTCTGCTTAATTGTATCAAGTGTTCAATGCAAAATTTCCATTCGAGAAAATCATCGACTCATCTAGAGTTTTCTTGGGGTACGTGAACAAGAGTATGCGGATAGGGTTTCTACCAATGCTGTTATGTTTGATGGTGCACGATATCCGATTTCTTAGCAGACACAATTGTGAAAATAAGGGTAAAGAGGTGTCTTGAAAAGGTGCCTAGTTTTGTGAGAAGAGTAGAGGAGAAATGTCCTATGCACTCAAATTGGCTTCTTTGATTCATGTATGGGTTTCTATGTTTCCTCCATCTACTTACAAGAGACTCTGTGCCCAAGACCGCACAGTTACCACAAGCACGATTGCTCCATTTGAGGACAAGGGAGGGGATGAAGAGGTTGCTATTGACCCAACAGAGGAGAGGGCCCTAGTTCTATCGTCTAATTTGCCTTCCGGGAGGCAACAGCTTTAAGTATAACACCAATAGACTAACATCTGTGTTTTTTTCATGGATCGATGCAAGTAACAGGACTTTCCCTCTCTGATTAATTGTGTGAATGGAAAAGGCAATTATGGGACTTTTTCACTAGCTGTAACAGTTGAAACATCATCATGTCTACTTTTTGTACATTATTCTTTGAATCAATGACATTGTGTACAAACCATTGTCTCTGTCATGTTGTTTGGGATATTTGAATAATTTTGTTATTTAGCTGTGTTATTGTATTAAGAATAGTACTAGCAACACACACATATATACAGGGTATGACCTTGTCATGCCTAGTCCTACATCTTGATTCTTGTATGTCTAAACTATTCTTTTGCCTTCTTGAGAATGGGAATCAAGCATAACGTAGTGGGACAAATCTATGCATTTTCTCAGAAAGAACACAAAACAGTGCAAGGAGAGTGCAAGACTGTGTAAATAGACTCAAACAATACATAGCAAGGTGCCCTGACGATGAGAAACTAAGTCAAAAGAGACTGGTCTCTATATTCTTAGAGGGTTTAAAGAACAAAATGCATCATGCTCATCTATATGCTAAAACGCATACAACGCTGAATGAATGTTGCTTGGATGCAATAGATAATGACGACAACTTTGATGTCGATAAGGGATCAAAGAAGGGTGCTAGAACATCTCCTCCTAGAAGTTCTAACACGAGTACGGAGACACCGAATCTCAATCCCAATCAGATTGTAGAGCTGGTGCTCAAAATATTAGGACAAACTTATAGACCCCCTTACCGACTTCAAAATTATTCATCACAAAATTACACTCCTCAACCACAACAAGGACCACATAGATGTGGGACTTGCAACGGTCCCCATAGAACTGACCAATGTAGATATATAGCAACCACGAGAAATACTCCCACAAAGAAATGGTTTCAAGCATGTGGTGAAAACTACACGCATTCAACCCAAGACTGCATACACATTGCCCGGATTGCTAGAGAGCAAGGGAATAGATACAATCCTGCTCAAGCAGCTGCAAGATCAGTAGTGATGCCAACTAAATAAGCAAGACCAATTTTGGGAGCCCAACCACCAGCCCCAAGAACGGTAGGTCTCAGGTACGTGGACGCAAATGAACCTCCTTCAAGATTGGAATTAGTAAGCACTCAACCTTATTATAGGGAAGAGGACTACCAATTTGTCAAGCCGGCAAGGGAGTATTGGGAACCACAGGACTATGTCCACGAACCCTATATAGAGGCAAGTCCTCTAATGTTGTTAGGACCACATCCAAGCCAGCGACCACCAATGCAAAGGCCTAGTCCTACTCCTCAAAGCGGACCATGCTTTGAATGTGGGGGCCACCATTGGGTGAGGGATTGTCCAAGGAGACGTCAAGCTTCAGGACCACCTCAACCCATATTTCCACCAATAGAAAGGTTTTGCCCAGGATGTTGTGTTAAACATTTTCCAAAGGATTGCCCACTGAAGCCTGCTGAAAAGACGACGCACCAGTCAAAACTACATTGAATTATGTGGGCGTGATTCCTCTCCCACCACATTGGAAAATGAGAATGAGAACGTATCCCTAAGAGTAATAATGCAAGCAAGAGCGGCAAAGGAAGCTCAAGTTCAAACTGACAAATCTGGGGATAGTACAAAACCAATACTCAAAGAAAAAACCAAGAGAAAAGTATGCTCCAAGAAAAATGAAAAAGTCAATGAAGATATGAAAAACAAAACTAAAGAAAAAGGCAAAAAACCACGGGAGGAAAAGAAGACAGACAATAAAGCCAAGGAAGGACAGGAGTCATCTTTTGAAACCACCTTTGGGGTATCTGTCATAGTGGACAAGGTATTTAAACCTCTTCAAGCTGCCCTAGATGCCTATAATATCCAACTAGTTGTAATGAAGGACCTTCCTAAGAAGCTCCAAGAGTATCCAAATCCCAAGGAAGAAAAGGTTGGTTTAGCAGTTCATCAGCAAGTGATCAAAGATTCTCAAACTTTATTTGATGGGCCACCACCAGCAATCAAGAGGGGTCCTATATCTTCCAGAAGCAACACCAAGTATGGAGAGAGGAAGCACAATCGTTACAATGACCCATAACAAAGAAGATCCTCTCCCAGGAAACGAATTCCTCACTAAAGCACAATTGCCCAATTTGGAAGAAGTACCAGAAGTAGAGGAACAAATGGCAAAGGAAATGTGGGAAGCAGTTCAAAAGCATGCGGAAGAAAATCTTTCTTCAGACCATTCCCCTCCATTTTCTGCCATGGACCTAACAAACCGGATCTACTTGGAAGAGGACGTTCAGACCTTAGTGTCGGATGTGAGCAAATGCACGTTACAGACCTTACCTTCTTACCAAGGTGAGTATGAGTGCAAGTCCTTCACAAAAAAGATCTCCGCAATAAGGAAACCGTTGAGTGCACAGCTTGATAGTGCAAATCTACAAGCCCTTCTTTCCACACCTATCAAGTGCACATTGCCATTGGTGGAACTTTTGAGACTTAAACCTGAGTTTTGGGCAAGAGTTGCATCTTGCCTGACAAAACAAGGATTCTTATCAGAAATCTTAAGCCTCAGAGAAAAAATAATAACGCTGCCTCAATTATTGTCAAAATCTAGGAAACGAGAACCCATTCTTGTGAACAAAGTGGGACAGTATCAAGAGAAAGATGAAGGGAATACCTCCCTACCCAATGAAATAGCCAGGGTAGCATCTTTTGCCATTCTAGACAGTGGAGCGGGCATTAGCATAACTACCAAAACCATTTGGGAGAAATGGGGAAAACCAGTAGTGAGACGCACGAGGATGAACCTGCAATTGGTAGACAGAAGCCTGGGAAACCCCATAGGATTACTCAAAAATGTAAAGTCTTGTGGAATCCAGTATGAGCACACATTTGCTATTGTGGATTTTGGTACGATTGCCAACTATGAAGTAATTTTAGGAAGACCGTTATGAGGCAGTTTAAAATGATACAAGATTGGGGTTACAATTATTTGTACCTCAGACGAGACACTGCCATAATGTGTGTCAACCTAAGAAATCATTCCTATAGGGATGTAACTTACTCTCCAGTGGAGGAGTTTGACTCAGCCTTGTCAGAAGCAAGTCACGGAAGGAAGAGAATACCTATGGATATGCGACGCTTCAAGGCGCAGCATTAGACTAGACGGATCATAATGGTGTCAAGGTGTAATGGATGAAGCTTATGTGCCAGTTCCATTCCCCTCATGCAATATCAATCCCACTAAATGGCAACATATCCTAGCAACTCTCCATATGAGTGCTCTACCCAAGGGAACAAAATTCTATGATCTAGACGGTTATGACATCATCTTGATTAGAATGGTTTAGATCATAGAAAATGAGCCTAAAGAGGTAGAACTGTTCTATGAAACAATGAATGTTCTATTATGCGAGGATGAAGTCTCAATTCACGACTTACCAACCTTGAGCTATGAGACAGCGGACAAAGGTGACAATGATGAGTGTCTCAAAGAATCAAAAGACAACCAAGATTCTAAGGAT
Source organism: Dryopteris marginalis (assembly GCA_027576515.1). Classification (NCBI taxonomy): domain Eukaryota; kingdom Viridiplantae; phylum Streptophyta; class Polypodiopsida; order Polypodiales; family Dryopteridaceae; genus Dryopteris; species Dryopteris marginalis. The sequence goes on from JAODKW010061033.1 coordinate 5,016, forward strand.
GACCCTGTTGTTCCCGAATCTAAGCTAGATAAGGTCAGACTTCTCTTAAAGGGTAGAGAAGAGGTACAACTGACTATGCGGCAACCCAAGGCCAAACGCAAGTTTTGTAAAAGCCATAGAGTGCTTAGAAAGAAGGATCTAAAGGAACAACAAGAGCTTAAGAAGAAAGCAATGGCAGATCCTGATGCCAAGCACTATGTTCCTCTAGACTTAGCAGGAAAGAATGAATATCTCTACTATGTAAGAGCTGAGGACTGTGTGAAGGAAGAACTCAAACTCCGGTATGGCTTCCATCTTATGCAAAAAGCTCAAGAAAAATTGGATTCAAACCCAAAAAAGAAAAAGAACAAAAGACTTGAAAAATACCAACGACAACCATAGAACTTTCAAGTTCAAGGAAGAGTTCTATGACCAAGGTTGAGCGTAAGGCGCTCATTCAGGAGCAAAAATGCACTCTGAAGGCAGCTTGGTCTTCTATGAGTGATGAATCGAACGAGGAAGACAAAGCAAAAGTCCCATCTAACTTTAAGCAATTTGCGGTGCAAGATAGGAAGATTGTTTTGCAAACCCCTACGCACAAGAAACCCAGCACTCCAAGAACATCTTATGATGGACCGGAGGATGCAAAGTAGATTGACTTAGTAGAGTAGGGAGAAGAACCAAAACTTGTGTGGATAGCCACGAATCTCAGCCTAGACAAAGAGCAATTACTTGTCTCTACTTTGCGTGAGTATCAAGATGTGTTTGCCTGGAGCTATAGAGACCTCAAGGGAGTGGCCTCAAACATTTGTCAGCACACCATTCCGATGAGAGAAGATGCCAAGCCATCACGTCAATGACCATACACGTATAATGATAACTTTGCACGAAAGATCAAAGAAGAAATAGACAAGCTGTTAGACGCTGAATTCATCTATGAGATAGAGCATACAGAGTGAGTTTTAGCTATTGTCATTGTTCCCAAAAAGAATGGCAAACTCAGAGTGTGCATTAACTTAAAAAAGGTGAATGTGGCTACAGTTCAAGACCACTATCCACTTCCAATCACTGACCATGTATTGGAACGAGTAGCTGGCAAAGCGGCCTATAGTTTCCTTGACAAATTCTCATGCTACAACCAAGTGTCTATCGAGAAGGAAGATCAACACAAAATAGCATTTGCAACGGAGTGGGAAATCTTTGCTTTTAGGGTTATGCCCTTCGGGTTAACGAACACCCCCGCCACCTTCCAAAGGCTCATGTCACATGCATTTAAAGAATATCTTTGGATATGCCTTGAAATATTCATGGATGACCTCTGTGTTCATTCTCTTCTCAGAATGGAGCACATTGACCACTTGAAATTAGTATTTGGAAAATGCAGACTATATAGAATCTGCCTTAATTTGGATAAATGCAGATTTATGGTAAGGCAAGGTAAGATTCTAGGTCATATTGTGTCACAAAATGGCATATCCACTGATGCAAAAAAGATTAGTGTGATTGTTGCTCTTCCTAAGCCAATTAATGTGAAGGGTGTATAGATTTTCATGGGGCATTACGGCTACTACCATAGATTCATCTACATGTATGTTGAAATAGCCAAACCCTTGTATGCTCTCCTTATTGTGTTTGAATGGACATATTCATGTAATAAGTCTTATGAAAAGCTTAAGGAAGCACTAGTCTCAGCACCAATCTTAAAGCCACCAGATTGGGATAAGATATTTCATGTAGACATAGATGCCTCGGCTTTTTCCATTGGGTGTATTCTAGCACAGCCGCATGAGCTAAACATGGATTTTCCAATTTCATATGCCACTAGACAACTCAACAGTGCGGAACATAATTATATGACAACTGAACGAGAGGGCTTAGCAATGGTTTATGCAGTAAAGAAGTTTTGACATTATTTACTTGCAAATCATTTTGTCTTCTTTGTGGATCATCAAGCTTTACTTTATTTGGTAAACAAACCATGCGCTATAGGCCGTATTGTTAGATGGTTTGTGATCCTTTTAGAGTTTGATTTCTCTATCTCCGTTAAACCTAGAAAAACACACCTTAGAGCTGATCATCTGTCAAGAATCACTTTGGGAGAAGCACCAACAGGAGTTGAGGATGACCTCTCGGACACAATTTTATTTCAAATCAAGACAGCACCAAAGTGGGCAGAACCCATTCTAACAGTTTTGACCATGGGATGGGTAGAAACCAACAAGTTGACCACTAATTGTGTCATGGAGCTAGAGCAAACAAAGCCCTATGTGCTTATCTTGGGAATACTATATAAGAAATGCTCCAACAAAGTGTTGCGCTTATGCATCAACAATGATGAATATGAAACGATCATGGTAAATCAGACAAAGAATGTATTTTTGTATGAGCAAAACATATGTAAGAAGCCACTTGAGGTGGTACATTTGGATGTATGGGGGCCAATAAAGGCTGTGTCTATGCTTGGATGCAGATATTATGTTTCCTTTATTGATGATCACACTAGTAAAGTGTGGGTGTACTTCATGAAGGAGAAAAGTGAGGTGTTCCCGTACTTCAAAATCTTTAGGTATATGGTTGAAAAGGAAATGAGTTTGTAGATTAAGCATTTGAGGTCAGATGGAGGGGGAGAGTATTTCTCCAATGAGTTTAGTTCTTACTTGCAAAAAAATGAGATTTAGAGGCAGTTTACATGTAGATACACTCTATAGCCAAATGGTGTTGCTGAGAGGAAAAATAGGCATATTGCATGTGCATTGATGTATGAGAGGAATTTTCCTCATTAGTACTGGGATGAAGTAGTTTCTACTACTATGTGTACATAGTGTTCCTCTAGAAGAGAAGTTCACTAGTAGGAAACCATATTTGTCGCACTTGAAAGTTTTTGGATGTATTGCTTATCTACACATTTCATATGAGTTACACAATAAATTAGACTCGAAGGCTGACAAATTTTTTTTTGTGGGCTATTCCCTTAAGCATAAGGGATACAGGTATTACAATCGTGCTACATGTGAGTTGAGAGTAATTAAGGATGTTGTGTTTAATGAAATGAGTTGCTAGTACAATGATGTTAGTGATGGTGTTGGGGCTAAAGTTAAAGAGCAGATGGCTGCGTAGAAAACAAGTCAGCAATTAGAGACTTTGAGTGGACCAAGAGAGTCATCAAGTCAAGGGTCTATAGATAGACCATGGAGTGGAAGATTACATGGTAAAGTTACTCCGCTAAGTACGTCACATGTATCACAGAAAGGCAAAGAGAAGGTAGATGAACTCTATGTATGCCTAATGTATCTTTAGGGCATTCACATGTTGATGTAGATTTAGATGGCTTTGAACAGAGCCTTGATGAGGAGTTTGATATTCTAGCTGTGAAAAAATCAGGTTCTACATAGACCATGAATTCTATCAAAATAAGTTCAATGACTTTGTTGATAAAGCACACTCCTTGGTCACTCACAATCTCTATTGGTAAGCCATAGTTCGTAAATGCATGCTTGTACAAAAAATTAGCTATTGTTCTAGCATTGTTCTTAATTGTGGCTTTTGCCTCAACCCATTTTGTTAAGTAAACTATTGCAACAATAATATACTCCGCATGCATATGGCAAGGTGGTGGCTTAATAGAACCAAAAAAATTGATTCCCCATTTAGCAAATGCTCTGGCTGCCATAATCGGACGTAGTGGTATGTTGTCACTCAAGATTGACACTTTTGTGCGCATCACACTCATCACATCTCTTGACGTATTATTCAACATCTATGAAAAGTGTTGGCCACCATAGTCCTGACCATAAAATGATTTTAGCTGTGTTTCGCCCTTAAAAGTGACCGCCTGCTGTGCTGCCCTTGAGTGCGCATGACTGAGTACTCTTAAATAGTCATCCTCGTTGGCAATCTGCTTGGCATTGACATATATGCAATCAAGGCTAATGTGAGCATTGTATATAATCTAGGAATGCTCTTCCTGATTTACACAAACTCTGATAATACCCTCCGGCCCTAGCTTATAGAGTCTGCCAGCTACAAGAGTATATGGTTTACAAAACTCAAGAGTAGATATCTTTTTAATGGTGAGGCTTTGATCCTCTTCTAATCCTGTAGTCAACAAGCTAATAATGGGTGCTGCCCATTTAGGTGATGTTTCTACTTGGAATAGAGCAGCATCTGGTAAATCATCTTCCACCCCAGTATGTGCTTCTCCCAAAGTGATTCTAAAAAGGTGATCAGCCCTCTGGTGTGTTTTCCCTTTCTTTACTGCTACCATAAAATTAAATTCTAGAAGGATAACAAACCATCTCACTATCCTTCCAATTACACATGGTTTGTTCACAAGATAAACTAAAGCCTGATGATAAAAAAAAAAGACAAACTTGGATGCAAGCAAGTAATGTCTAATTTTTTTTACTGCATAGATCAACACTAAACCTTCTCATTCTATTGTGGTGTAATTCTTTTCAGCTTTATTCATCTATCTGCTAGCGTATGAAACTCAAAAATCCATGTTTCCATCACTCGGCTGAGCTAAAATACATCCAATAGCAAATATTGAAGCATCTATATGCACATGGAAAATAGTATCCCAATCCGGTGCTTTAAGTATGGGTGCAGTTACTAGTGCTTTCTTAAGCTATTCATACGCTCCCTTGCAATATTCATTCCATTCAAACACAATAAGGAGAGCATATAAAGGTCTGGCTATTTCAGCATACATGTAGATAAATCTATGGTAGTAGCCACAATGACCCATGAAAGTCTGTACTCCTTTTGCGTTCAGTGGTCTAGGCATTTCCTCAACCACCTTAATCTTATTTGCATCATTAGATGTGCCATTTTTGGAAACACTATGCACCTATATCTTGCCTTATCTTACCATAAATTTACATTTATCCAGATTCAAGAAGATACAATACACCTTGCACTTTTCAAAGATAAGCTTTAAGTGTTCCACATGCTCATACCTATTTAGGGAGTGAATGCACAAGTCATCCATAAAGATTTCTAAGCAAATATGCAGATATTTGTTAAATGCATGAGACATAAGTCTTTGGAACATAGTGGGAGCGTTAGTTAACCCAAATGGCATAACTCTGTAAGAAAATATACCCCACTCCATTGCAAAGGCAGTCTTGTGTTGATCCTTCTTTCCAATTGACACTTGATTATACCCTGAAAATCCATCCAAGAAGCTGTATGCTTTCTTGCTTGCTACCCTTTCCAACACATGATCTGCAATTGGAAGCGGATACTGATCTCTCACTGTAGCAGCACTGTTCACTTTCTTGAGATTTACACACACTCTCAGTTTACCGTTCTGTTTAAGCACTATCACTATCGGAGATACCCATTTTGTGTGTTCAATTTTGTAGATAAATTTTGGGTCTAGTAATTTATAAATTTCCTCCTTAATTTTATTTCCTAAGTTATCATTATACGTGTATGGACGCTGTTTAGAAGGCTTCACATATTCTCTCATAGGGATTGTGTGCTGGCAAATAACTGGATCTACTCATTTGATGTCCTTGTAGCTTGAAGCAAATACATCCTTGTACTCCTTCAGAGTAGAAATTAGCAATGCACATCCAGAACCTAAAAGTATAAAACAAGACACTCAAGACACACGATAATGATCATCACTGTGACAAGAGAGAAAGAAGAGTAAATATTCTTGCTATAGTAACAAGAGAAAAACTAAGATAATCACATAGAGTTAATGAAATACTTTATAAAGTACTCATGCACAAAGATATAATTAAGATCAAAAAATAGCTGGACAATATATTTTGTGCACAAAATTCCTCAATAAGATTATATCTTCAAAGAATAAAATGCGTCTTGGATATTACAAAATTTTATAGATTTTTAAAAAGCGTAATGGAGATTATAAAAATAAGATGACATGCTACGAGTAGCGCAATATTTGGAGAGGTGCAGGAGGCCTCCTTCTATAGGAGTAGTTTGCCAAAATTTTGTCACACCCGCGTTCAAAGATCAGATTGCCACATAATTATCTATATCACAGGACAACTCATGCATATTGGCCCTTTGCTCAAAAGCACAATTAGTGGCATCGATATTTCTTGTTCTACTATTGATGAGCTTGGCCACATTTTGATGTGTAAAAGGTCTGCCATCTATGATTTGGAGCTCTCCATAGTTGCCAGAAGTAAGAGAATTGGCTGTCAAAGCATATGTGGTCATGCTTCAAATATATCTAACAAGAGCATGCCAATCGCCCCATGAATAAGAAGGACCAACATATGGAAAAAGGCTTCTAATTTGAGTCTCCCATATAATTATATCACTCATTATAAATAGACCTCTACCCCCTCCAAGAATTGTAGAGGCTCCAATCATGTAGCAATGCTCCCAATATGAGACAACCTCATAATTTGCAGGCATGGAAGGAGAGGACCATGCACCGTATTGCCTACATGAGAACATACATATTATTTGATGAAGATGTTGGTGTAGAGGCTCATCTCCTGTCGTCTTTGATTGTAGACCAGCTAGAAGAGGAGTAGCTTCAGTCATGAGAGAAGTTTGGATGCATAACATGTTGTCTCCACATCAAGTATGAGACAAGGACAATTCAAGTTGTGGTGTCTTGTCCTCCTCTTCCTCTAGCTATCTAAGGAATGCATGTGAAAAAGAGGACACATGGGGCAGATCTGAGTAATGAAATTCTTGCAAGTGAATTTTGGATTATATATACCATCATTCTTTGTCTAGTACACACATAATTTATTTATAGATTCTCATACAAGCTAGTGCACACACATAAACCATTTCATTGATTTATATGTAAAATGGACATTTAGGCTTACCCAGATACGATCACCATGCAATTCTGCTGGCGCTCCAATGCATCTACCATTTGTGAAAAATGTGATCTGCACAAATTTGATGAGCATGCCTTCCATCTCCATTGCAAATAGTACACCATCACTATACTCTTATCTCCCAGTACTCATCCCTAGCAAGATGATCATGGTCACTAGTAGATCGAGAGAAAGTGGATGAATATGGATGTGATTATTGCTCAATTTGTAATGGCAACAAGGCTTGACATGGTAATAGAGCATGTCAAAGCGGGGGGGATGGAGTGCCATGCAAAGTAGACAAAGAGGAAGGAGACTCCATTCAACTTGCAAAGATAAGAGATAAATATGCTAAGTAGAAATTATATTAAAACATAAACAAACAAACAAAAATAAAAGAAATGGTAGTTCCAAACATCACACACATTGTGATCCAGATCAACCAGCTCAACCATTGCCTCACCTTACCCCTTGCTAACACCAACAACCCCACCAACCTGTCTCCCAATGCTGATAAGGTTGTA
>JAODKW010062142.1:0-12287 GCA_027576515.1 Dryopteris marginalis
CATATAATCTTATATGGTATTTGAGCACTAAGGTTCTTGTAGCTAGAGATTGTACTAAAAGTATTTAGTCTTCCCTTGTAAAACCCTTGTTTTGGAGTGATGTCTTCCACATCTCATGCTACTACCGATGTTGCTGCTGCGCCTCTTCGCATTCGTCCACCTTCCTTTACGGAAGGAAAACTTGATGGTGGAAATTACACTTTATATATATTCAAAATTTCTCTACGATTTTGGATTCCTACAAGTTGTTGGACAATGTCATGGGGCCTCAAAGAGGTAACCCAAAGCCTATGGCGATTATCAACCTGTGCAATCCAAATATGTCTTTTTTACCAGATGCTACTCTTCTTTGTGCAAGGAGACGATGCAATGCAGATTTTCTTTGTGCCATCGTTACCAGTGTAAGCAATTTTATTCTTACTCTTGTTTAGCATACAATTAAGGCTTGTCTTGCATGGGCCATATTGGCACTCCAATATGAAATAAAGAATCAGACCAAGATCTAGAACTTAGAAAATCAGCTAGCTATTGAAAAGTTCAATGAAGGAGATAAGGCAAAAGAATTCATCAAGCAAATCAAGCATCCACAAGACCAGATGGCTTCTATTGGAGTAGCCAAAACTCCCAAAGAGCTCGCTCAACACTGCATCCGCATTCTACCTTAGAAATTTAACGGATTGTTTATGGCACTAAACACTCAGGATAGACCTAAGCCTCTTACATTTGAAGATTTTAGCGCTATGCTACTTCAGGAGAAGTTGAGGTTGAAGACCCGTGATGGTAGCAATGATGCTGCATTCTCTGCCACCACTGCTAAAGGCAAAGACCGGGTAACTTCTAGTGAGAAGAAGAAGCCCAAGAAGAAGTTCACAGGCAGTTGCTACTATTGTGACAAGAAAGATCACGTTGTGAAGGATTGTCAAAAAAAGCAGGCTGACAAAAATAATGGCATTGTGAAGACGTCTTGGAAGAATAAGGAATCAACCACCAACAATGTCAAAGTAGAACTTAAGTTATGGGTTGCCTTTGAAGAGGTATGCTCATCAGCTCAAATTTATATGATTGTTGATTCCTAGATTCTAAATAGTGGTGCATCCCAACACATGACTAGCAAGAAAGACTGGTATAGTTCCTAGCTACAAGAACCCATCAATGTTGTAGTTGAGAATAATGCTATAAATCCAGCTAAAGGGTCTAGAAACATCTCATTTTTGGCCGCTACTATACGTGACAAGAAATAGTTGTTTGATGTGATGTACATGCCTCAAATCAAGAAGTACTTGCTTTCTATTACTGCAATAACAAATCGTGGGCTTGAAGTTTGCTTCAAGAATATGGGAGCAAAAATTCTAGATGTTGGGGGAAAAACCTTTGGCAAATGCATGAGGCGCATTAATGTCTATGAGCTTAGTGCTCTTAGAGCCACTGTTGATAAAAAGGTACAAGCAAAATTTGGCATGAAATATTTGGTCATCTTAGTTTTGACGTGATGAAGGAGGTGCAAAAAAAGGGGATGGTAGCACATATACCTGCAATTTTAGAAATGTGGGATACTTGTGAGGCTTGCATGATGGGCAAGCAGCAAAGAAAGGTGTTTCCACAAGAGAGCAAAAATCAAGCACAGTCTCCTTTAGAGCTGGTACATGCAGATCTCTGTGGTAAAATGTCTACTTTTGTTTTGGGTCGGTCTTTCTATTTTTTGCTGTTAGTCGACGATTTCAATAGAAAGATGTCAATTTATTTCATTTGGGAGAAGGCTGAAGCTTTTGGCAAGTTCAAAATATGGCATAGGTTGTAGAGACTGAGACAGGAAAGAAGGTGAATAAGATTCACACCCATCGAGGAGAAGAATTCTTATCGACAAAATTCAATGATTACTATAAGGAGCATGGCATCAAGTTCCAACTCACCATTGCTCATACACCGCAGCAAAATGGTGTTGTAGAACGCCATAATTGGACTGTCATAGAGATGGCCTAATGCATGCTGAAATCAAAAGACATGCCTGATTCATTTTGGATTGAAGCAATGAATACAATAGTTAACATCCTCAATCAAAGCTACACAAAGGCACTCCAAGGCATAACACCACAGGAGGCCTATTTGGGTAAGAAACTTTCAGTGATGCATTTTAGAACATTTGGCTATTTTTGCTATGCACATGCTCCAAGTTCAACCAGGAGAAAATTGGATGCCAAAAGCAAGAAGTGTATCTTTCTTGGATACAATGAGGAGTCAAAAGCATATCAACTCTATGATCTAGAGGCCAAGAAGATACTGACCCGCCAAGATGTGGTGTTTGAAGAATAGCCACACTCAGCGGAGAAGATCGGTTCATCCGCTACCTCATCAACTGGAGATCTAGTCCACCTTGTGCTAGCCCAAATACTAGGAAAAGAGGAGGATTTATTTGATGAATATGACTCACATTCATAGCACCAACCTGTTGTAGCACCACATGACAAGCCACTACCAAAGTGGGCTCAGCAGCTCTCTGATAATCACAACCCCTAGCCTGAGGTTCTTGAGACATCAACAAATGGACTACGTAGATCAAGGAGAATAGAGGAGAATAGAAGGGATTTTGAACACATTGTCAATATGGCCTTGATGGCTGAGATAATGCATTCAATGAAAGAGCCAACAAATGTCAAAGAAGCTTTGGTAGATCCAAAGTGGAAGGTGGCCATGCAGTCAAAATATGACAGCATCATAAAAAATGACACTTGGGAGCTTGTTGATAAGCCGCCTAAGAAGAACTTAATTGGCACCAAGTGGGTATGAAAGGCAAAGTACAAAGCTGATGGTTCATTGGAAAAGTACAAGGCCAGGTTAGTAGCACAAGGATTCTCATAGGTAGAAGGTTTTGATGTCAGTGAAACCTTTGCTCCAATTGCTTGCATAACTACTATTTGAACCGTAATTGCTTTGGCTGCTATTGCTAAGAAGTGGCCAATATTTCAAACGGATGTGAAATCAGTATTTTTGAATAGACATCTCAAGGAGGAGGTGTATGTTGCTGGGTTTGAGCTGCCCAATTCAAAATCTAAGGTTTGTTATAGGGGCTAAAATAGGCCCCAAGAGCATGGTACCAATGCATAGACAATTTTTTCAAACAAATTGGTTTTTCTAGATGTTCTTCTAATGCTAATCTTTATGTTCTCAGAAAGTATGGCAAGTATGTGATAGTTATCCTATATGTGGATGATTTGATTATTACAAGTGGTCATGAAGAACTCGTCCAGTGGACACAAGAGATGTTAAGTTTTGAGTTTGAGATAACAAACCTAGGGCTTGTACATTATTGTCTAGGGATTGAGGTTTGGCAGGGGTTAAATGGAATCCTCATCTCTCAGTAAAAGTATGCTTTTGAGATCTTGAAAGCTCTCGGGATGCTGGACTATAAGCCAACAAGTACGCCTATGGAGGTAAACTCAAAACTTTTTGCGGAAGATTCTTCACCCTTGGTTGACATCAAGATGTGCAGAAAGCTAGTTGGAAATTTGATTTTCTTGTGCAATACTAGGCTAGACATTTACTATACAGTAGGTGTGTTGATCAAGCTCTCCAACAAGCCTAGAGAAAATCATTGGAATGCCGGAATGTGCATACTTAGGTACATTTTAGGTACACTTGAGTATGGTATTACATCTAGTACAGGTGAAACTCTTACGGGTTATTGTGATTCAAATTGGGCAAGAGATTGTGATTCTAGGAAATCAATTTCTAGATACTGTTTGTCACTTGGTTTAGGAGATTTTTCCTAGACAAGCAAGAAGCAACCAACGGTAGCACATTATTCTACAAAATCTGAGTACAAAGAATCTTTTTTTTTTGCTTGTGAATTGGTATGGCTGAGAAGGATCTTGAGTGCCATGGGTGTTCAGATCAGCGGAGCAATAACCTTAAAATGTGAGAATCAAAGTTGCATGGCTATTGCAAAAAAACCCTATTCATGCTTGCACGAAGCACATTGAGATTCAATATCACTATGTACAAAACCTAATAGAGGACAAGATAGTGGAGCTGGAGTATTGTTCTACTATGGAGAGCTGCGCGACATCTTCACCAAAGATATTGGGAAGGAACAGTTGACTAGGCATCTTCATTGACTTGCCAAAATCTACATAGTTCATCTTTGGGTGAATATTGAGGGGGGGTGTTAGGATACACTTGATGCCCATCTTGCATCATTGCCCTACTATTGTAATATGTTGCACAAATTTGTAAGGCCCCCATTATGAAGAGAAGTTGTTGGTGCACATATCTTTGGTGGGAATCTGGCTTTGACATCAAAGGGATCATTGTTGTTTGAGGAATACATAGTGGTTGATAGTCAACACATGTTGAATTAATTGTAAATACATAGTGGTTGGTAGTCAATGCAGGTTGTGAATTGATTGACACATGTTGAATACATAGTTATCGGTAGTCAAAAAATGTTGGATTAATCCGACACATGTTGAATACATAGTGGTCGGTAGTCAGCACATGTTGAATTGATTGATACATGTTGAATACATAGTGGTTGGTAGTCAACACATGTGTTGAATTGATAAGCACATGTTGAATACATATTCAACAAATGTCTACCACACCATCAAACACTATAAATACAAGCCATTGCCATGAGTTTGGCAACAAATAAATCAAGAAGGAATCAATCTTGTGGGGATGCAATGTATGTGAGGATCCACCCCTTCTACACGTAGTAATCCCTCACCAAGATTATTTCTAGATTGCCATCTAAGCTCTACTTGAGAGCGCACAGGTGGGCAGTGCCATCACATTGTACCTTGCTACATTTGGGTATAATCAAAATTTTAAATTCTCTACTTTGCATTGTCTTAAGTACTTCTTTTTGCTACTATTTCCTCTTTGTTGTCATATAATCTTCTACTTTTTGGTATTTTCTCAAAGAGAAAAATATTTCAATTAAGAATCTATCCTCATATGTTAAATTTGTGTAGATTAAGTGCTTGATTTTTGTAGTGAAAGATTTAATATGCTCTTTGGCTATTTATAGTAGGCACGAAAGCAACTATGCTTAATCTGACCAAAAGAGGATGAGAGGAAACTAATAAAAGAAGCCAAATATATATAAAGAGAGGGGAGAAAATGTGTTATATTCTCATACCTCTCTCTCTATTTGAGGAGGAGGCCATTACATAACTTGAGTCGCGCAACCTAGGACTCAAAAGAAAGCTCACTTTGAGCTCTATGCATCTTTGTTATCTCCTCTATTATTCTTTGATGTTTATTTGGTTTAGTAACAACATTTTGTTTTGAAAAATATGCTTATCAAGAGCAGACTAAGTAACGCGCATGAAACTATGTAAGTGTAGCCCTTACAAAGAAAAATTATGTATATGTTTCTAAGAATTCTATGTTGTTATGATGATTTCACATGATGAAGAAGAAGCTCTAAAGAATAAGGGAGTTTTTCTTATGTTAGACGACTCTTCTAGAGTCTATAGTTCTAGTCCAAAGGCCACCTGGTTGGCATGATCAAGTATGTGATGCTTGTATTAAGCAAGTAACACACAAGCCCTATGGGGAGAGGTTATCCATTCCAACCCTTGATACTGTGTTGACTCTCCTACTCAATCTCTCTCTTTTTCTATGATTATGTTAACATCTCTAGTTTGTTTATGCAAGTGTTTTTCAATCTCTCTCTCTTTAATCATTCCCTAATTATTATGTAAGTCCTAAAGTCCAATTTTTGTAACATCTTGTGTGTCATTGAGGTACCAAAGTGAACACTTGGCTTATATTCCATGTATCTTCTTAGGGGGCAAAAGAGCCCTAGACATTATGTGACCTATGAAACATAAATCAAATCGAGTGCAGGTGATAAGATACCTAATTTTCCCAAGGATTGAACCATAGGGAAAATTGGCCACAAAATGTGAGATTTGTACTAAGGATGAAGGGAATATTGACAAGTGTTGAATCTTGCATGTTCTACCTACGTAAGGTCTCTTGAATATACTTGTTTTGGGATAATTTAATATATCTACCATAGACATCTCTTATAACATGGATACCAAGAAAATGTGTAAGAGGACCATTATCTATAATAAACAATTCTTGATTAAACATATTCTTGGTAAGATAAATCATATATTCACTATTTTTTAATAAATGTATGTCATCCACATACACCTCTATCACAACAAAAAATTTAGAGGAGTGAAGTATGTAGATTATGTACCCTCTTATACACTGTCATGGTGATTGCATTAGGCCATAAATTGGCCTCTTTAGCTTGCATACATTCTTCAAAAAATTGGCATGCCAGAAGCAAGGGGATTTCTCCATATAGATCTCCTTTTTGAGCTCACCATGAAGGAAATTTGTTTTGACATCATTATGGTGAAGAGGGAGATCATAGTATGCTACCATAGCTACTATGATGTGGAAAGAGGTCATGCCAAGTATAGAGGAGAAGGTTTCAAAGTAGTCTATCCCGTACTTTGTGAGAAACCTCTTGCCTTGAATCTATCCATCATTCTACTTGGATTTAGTTTCTTCTTCAATAGCTATTTGAGTGAAACTAGATTGTGCTTTGGAGGAAGTAGGACAAGTTCACATGTAGTTACCTCCTCATGAGTTGCCATCTCTTCAAACATAGCTTCTTTCCGTTGCTTAGCCTCATTGGAGTTTATTGCTTCTTTGAGGCTTGGGCCAATGGAGCCTTCAAGTACTGGCGATGGTTCTTTGTGAACCTTCTTTTCCTCAAGAATAATGTAGAAAATTGTAGCTTGATAAAATTGTGATGTTGCAAGTTTTTGTTGGTGGTGAGTCTACTTCATCATTTGCATGGGTTAGATGACAATGGCAAGGCACGTGGTGATGACAAGGGCGGGGCTAGTGATGATGTAGCTAAATTAGAGGTGAAAGATGGGGTTTTTTTTGTATGAGAAGATGCAGTTGAAGCAAAAACATGTATTAGGTGAGAGATATATTTTCCAAGGGGCAATATTGAGGGTAAGTTTGGTCGACAAGAACACCTTGGAGAGCAGGTGAGCATGAAGGAGAGAGTGGGGTCTAAGAAGGAGATGGTGAGAGAGACAAAGAAGGTGAATTAAATAGCCTTATAGAGTGACTTAATGTGAAGCTTCTTCTTGATGGGAAGCACCATTGTAGCTTGTGAAAGAGAGAAGACTTGAAGTATTGAGGGAGAAGATTTTTTTGTTTGTTGCTTAGATGTTGTAGCAGGTAGTTCTTGGATAGAAGAGGCAAAATAATGCGCATGATTTGGGGCACAATTAGCTATACCTATTATACTAGAGGGATAACTAAGACAACTTGCTAATTTTGAAGTTATTTTTGCCATTGTCTATTTTCCACCTAGCAGCCATGAGAAAACATTTCACTTGAAAAATTGAAAACTTTGGTGAGCTTATTAAAAAAATACTTTTTAAAAAAACCACGTTTAGTGGAAGCTAGGACATGCAACACTTTTTTTTGGCAGCTAATTGATTGAGTCAATGAGGTTGCCACAGAAGAGGTGCACCTGCACAAGCTATGGGAACGGCTTCAATTGTGTCTTGTGGAAATTTTTGAGTTGCTATTTTATACAATTTTTGTGCCCAAAAGAGGGAAAATTTGCCAAGGTAGAAGTGATGGTGAGGAGGTTGTTGAAGGAGTTGAGGGACTGCAGTCCTCTATGGGTAGATGAGGGTGTAAGAGGAGAAATTGAAATAGAGGGTATCATGGATAGCGTAATGAAGGAAAGAGGACCATCTTTAACATGATTTGCATTGTTATCATTAATGTGTGTGGGTGGAGATGTTGGCGGTGAAGCATCGAGCCGTAGTAAACATTCCTTGTAGAAGATAATCAAGTGACTAAAGTGAAATTGGTGGCAATGCGGGTCATATAACCTATATGTCTTAATGTAGCATCAATCTCCATAGTCGATGGAAAGAAGTTTGGTAGACCTAGATGCAAACTTGTGCTTGAGATTGAGGATGAGGGCACATGCTAGTGCATTGAATATTTTGAGATGGCCAGGGCTTACTAATGCCGTTTGGGTTCTCTAATGCCCCAGCATTTTTTATGACAGTAATGGATCATATATTGCATCCATTCTTAGGAAAGTTCATAGTAGTTTTCCTAGACGACATACTTGTTTATATTAAGTCACGTAGAGAACACATGCATCATTTACGCATGGTGTTCAAATTACTCAAAGAAAGTTTGTTATTTGCAAAGGAAAGCAAATGCAATTTTTTTACTAATGAGATTCATTATTTAGGCCATATCATATCCGCTGAGGGAACACAGATGGATTCTGAGAAGGTGGATGTCATTCTTAGATGGCCGACATCAAAGAATTTGCAAGAATGTTAGATATTTTTTAGCATGTAGGAGTTTTATCGATAATATGTGAAGGACTATGCAAACATTGCAATCCCTTTAACTGATGAGTTAAAGAAAAAAGAAAAAACTATTCATTTGAGGGAATCCCAACAAAGTAGTTTAGAAAAGCTTAAGGTGGCAATCGCAACTGCACCAATCTTAAGCATTGTGGATCCCAATGAGTTGTTTGTCTAGGAGATAGACAAGATTGGGGAGGCCACTGGGGCAATTTTGTTGCAAAGGGGATGCTCTGTTGCATTTGAAAGCAAGAAGCTTGACCGTGCCTAGCATAACTACACGGCCTACAAGTGAGAGTTCCTTGCAATAATTCAATCTCTTAAAAAGTGGCAACATTATTTGTACAGTGCTACATTTAAGGTTCGTAATGACGATGAAATTCTGAAATGGCTTTCTAGTCAGCCAAAATTGAAAGGTAGGAAGACTTGGTGGGCGGAGATCTTACAAGAGTTTGACCTATCAATTCATTACCAAAGGAGTAAATTTATTAATGTAGAAGCACCAAGTCACATGCTGATGGTAAACGAGCTAAGTTTTACCATATTCAAGAGTGATCTCTTGGAATTGCTATGTGGGTTCTCTGAGCATGATAAAGCTTTCTTAGAGGTTTGGAATGTTTTATGGGATCGGCATTATGTACAGCAGCCACCTCCCTCGTAAAAAAAGAGCACTATTTTGGAGAGAGTAGTCCGTAGTGATTATACAAGACTCTTGGGCTAGGTACCAAGATGGAGATCTTGGGTGTGGACCCTTTACAACCATTTGAAGTTTCTTAACATGAGGGTGATAAATTTCATTGAGGGGAAAGTATAGACACTATTCCATTGACGAGATGAGTACCTACTCTACAAAGGTAGAGTTTGTGTACCAACTATGGGTGATTTTTGGTGCCAAATTCTTATTGAAAGTAATGATAGCCCAAGTTTTGATCATCTTGGGATACAAAATACCTACGAACTAGTCACATGACAATTTTATTGGCCTAGTTTACTTAAGGACGTCCAAGACTTTGTGTTGAAATGCAAGAAGTATCAGTTTAATAAACATGAGCGCCTCAAGGTTGGAGCTTTGATACATCCATTTATGCAATGTATTCTAATTTTTTTGATGACAATGACACCAAAAGTTTTCACTTGGATGTCCAAGAAATTGTTCCATCAACTAGTGTAAATATATAGCCAATTGTTGAGTGCATTTGAAGATCTTGACCTCCTCAGTTAGCATCTGTGTAGACCTTCAACTCCAAGGGGTGTTTTCAAGGTGCGTGAGGCACATGCCTTGTGTGCCATTGAGATACCAAAGTGAGCGCTTTTCTTGTATTCCATGTACCTTTCTAGGGTCTAAAAGTGTCGTTGACAATATTTGATGACCTGTGAAACATAAATCAAATTAGATGCAGGTTAGACGACACCTAATTTTCCCAAGGATTGAATGATAGAATATCAGCCTCTATGAGAGGATAAAATTTTAGGGCGCACTTTATATTGAGGATCAGGGGGATATTGATTGGTGTTGAATCTTACATGTTGTAACTACGCAAGATCTCTTGAATATACTTCTTCTGGGATAATATATCTACCATACACATCTTTTATGACATGGATACAAGAAAATATGTAAGAGGGTTGTATTTTGTAATAGGTAAATCTTGATTAAACGTATTCTTGGTAGGATAAATCATATATTTACAATCTGCTAATATAGGTATGCCAATCGCATACACCCCTTGTAAATTTTGTCATTTCTAATCTACTCAAAAGCTATGTAAGTGATTTCAATCAACGTAATCAATGGAAAAAGTACCTACATTTTTTAATATATACATGTAACAAGATAGTTGCGGCTGATGAATATGTGCATGCTATAAAAGTGGATTTTCAAAGGATCAAAGAAGTCATTCATGCAGCTCAGCAAAAGCAAAAACAAGCCGCAGGTAGGCATGGAAGACCTTTAGAGTTAAAGGAGGATGAACGGGTGTTACTTAAACTCTCCAAGGCTCAGTTGAATCAAACAACAAAGAAGAATGAGCAAGGTGAACCCACAAGTCATCAAAAATTTTATGCTAAACTTGCTAAGAGATATTAAGTTTCTAGAGCATTGGCATATTTAAGAGCAAACCTCCAAAGGAACCCATTGAAGAAGATCCTCCTAAAATTTTAGAAACAAGAGGAGATCTTACCAACCTAAGGCCATCCCCAAGCATGAAGACAAACTAGTGGTAAAATATTACTAAAGTATTTAAATAATTTTAAAAAATTACCTAATGAAGATGCTATGTGGATCCAAGATCCACAAATGACGGGTTCCTTCCCTTGCATTGTTGCAAGCGTACAAGTTCCTTAATGGGTTGGAATGTATAAAAAAGGTTAAATGAGTTAATGAAATGTTCTTTTTTTTTATGCATTAAAGTGTTATGTGGGTTTACCAAAGACATAAAGGAGTAGTTTAGCATTGACATCGTCACCTAAACACCTGCTAGACTTGCCATCTAGTCCAGGAAGATATTCTCACTGAAATATGGATCCCGAGCGTAATGGGCATAATATTACTTGAATAAGCCATAGTCAAGGATGACTAAGATTTCAAGAGAGGGTTAATTTCATCAAAGTTAAATTTTGATGAGTTCTCAACTTTAAAAAGGCCTTTGTCTCTCTAAAAGTGGTCATTCTAGAGAGAGAAAGTACAGAAAGCCCATGTTTTAAGGACAATAAGGCATGCAAGAAGGTGAATTTAAGGCTTGGGAAGTGCTAGAAGGTGAGTGCTACTTCATAGGTTCATGTGAAAGTTTTCCAAGATCTCCACAAACTCAAATGGGATTCAAATGACCCAAAATGAGCAAAATATGGCTTAAATGGTGGGAATGGGGACTGAAACCATGGGCGGATGGTTTGGAGGTGTGGAACAATGGAATAAAATGTGGGTAAAGGGCTAGAAAGCATCCCCAAATAGGGGGAAAAAGATGCACCTATGAGATGTGTGCTCCCCAAGCCAAGAAGGGATCCCCCACACCTTTTCTACTAAAAATAGGCTCCATAGTGTTTTTTTCTCCACACGTGAGCATCAAGAGAACATAACTCTCTCATGCAAGCTCAGTTTCATACACAAAGAGGCTCTAGTGAAAGATCTCATCAATATCTACATGCTTCTACTCTCATATGTTAGTATCTCATACTTGCTTATCTACCTACCCTTGGTAGCCAGTATGGCACATAGTCTATGGGAAGCTCTCTAAGCTTCAAGTTCTTCTTCTCTACACTTAATTTATTTTCTCTGTAGGTGCTCTTAGTCTTGTATGGCTATTGAGTCTTTGAGAAGAGGAAGGCACAAGCTTTGCAGGGCTGAACAAGCCATCAAGGTGATGGGTTTTGTGGACCTTAACCTCCATGTTGCTATGGTTGTATCAATTCTGTCTCACCTTGTTATGGTGATGTAAGTGTTTTTCTTTCAAGAGACCAAGAGTAGTACAAATCCTTTCAAGGGGGGTTTGGCCTCAAGAAATTTGGCCCTCTATACTATTTTGATCTCTTTATTTGATGCTCGTTGATATGCATGTGTAAATATCTGGTTGTCTATGCATGATTTTTTCTAGAATAACTTATAATTGTTATTTGTAAACATTGATATTGATGCTAAGGGATCAATTTAAAAAAAAAGTTTTTATAATTTGGTTTCATTGATATCAAAGCTGAATGTTTTCCTTCTTATTGAAGAGCAAAATGGTCTTAGGCTATTCCACAACTTGATTCTCAAATATTTAAGTTTGGAAGAAGTAGCCGTGGCTGACAACCACCAAGAAGAAATCAATTTACATGCTATCAATTTCAAGGAGGATGTTGCTTTCACGCAAGGAACCCAAGCTTTAAGCTATTTGGTTCAAAAGTTGCAAGAAGCTCAAAGTAATT
>JAODKW010063251.1:0-12271 GCA_027576515.1 Dryopteris marginalis
ACTCACGTGATAGTCACCTAAATTATAAAGTGAACTACCTCAGACACTCACACACACACACACACACAACAACAACAGCAGCAGCAAGCAGAGAAGAAGAGAAGACCAATCTCATTTTTTGCCTTCCACTCAATCTTAACCCTTTACAAAGTTCATATTGGGCTTTATAGTGGCCTTCAAAATTGGTATGGGCACCCATACTATGGACCCAAGCACTTTTGGACAGTATTTGGCATACATGGCTCACCATCTTAGGCTCAAAATCACGTGAACACGCCCAAGGAACAATTGGAAATATTGGCTTTTAATTACGCATACTTATTTACAAGCAAGGGCTCACTTATGGAAAAAGGTGGAAATTTGGGAGTCCTAAAAAATATGGAAAATTACATCTAGCGGGTAGCCAACACTTATGCTTGATGGGATCCAGATCTTTGACATTGTTATTGGTCAATTTGCCAATGCATATCTATACTCCATGCTTGGTTGATGGTCAAGGAGAAATGCAGTTAACATCACCCCTGTTAAGCCATTCTCCCACACCTCTCCCCTTACGTAGGCAGAGTGGATGCGAGAGAGATGCTTATTATTCACCTTGTTGCTTTCCCTTATTACATAGGAAAGCAAAGCATTGATGAGAGAAGGTCATTGGGGCCCTTGGATATGGCTATGTGTGCATTTGAGGCACACACACACACACACACACACACACATAACATAGGGTCGCTATGAAACAAGGCAAGAGGGCAACAAGGTGTGTCACTCACCTTATGCTCGCTCGGTTAAGACAACAAACCTTTAGCTTCTCAAAAGCATGGGGACACATGTAATATGCAAGCCATGAGTCAACAATTCTCCTCCAAGCTCTCCACTCCTCTCTCACTCCCCCACAAACACACACTCACACACAGCAACAAGCAAATAAGAAGAGAAAACCACAATCTCATTTGTTGCCTTCCACTCAAGCTTATCCCTTTACAAAGTTCATATTGGTCTTTATAGTGGTCTTCAAAATTGGTTTGGGCGCCCATACTATGGACCCTTGCACTTTTGGGCACTATTTGGCATACACGGCTCACTATCTTGGGCTCGAAAAGATGCAAACATGCCCAAGGAACAATTGGATTTTATTTATGAATATTTTTTTACAAGCAATGGCTCAATCATGAAAAAAGTGGAAATTTGGGATTCCTAAAGAATATGAAAATTTCATTGCCGATGCATAGAATCTTGGGTTTGACCCCTTCCTGTAGCCGTCACATGATAAATAGGCATGAGTCCTTTCAAATCTTATAGGTTTCGAATCCTGCAGGTAATAAGTCAGGAATATCTTATGACCCTGCTTGTTATATTGGGGGGTGGTTTCTATGTATGTCCTCGTGCCTCAGTTCCCTCATCACCTAAGTTGTTGCCTCTATCATGGGTTGACGAGGGAGACTACTATGTTTCATTGGGGAATACGGTCCAAGAATGGTCCTAGGTGTGGAGGCTACGGGGGGCACAAAGTTTGCTGGTGCAGTGGGGGTAGGACGAAAGTTTGATTTTGTTATGCAATTTGGGTCCTCATGGCCTTGAATGCCCCATTTACTACAAGGTTCAATGCTGGTTGGCTAAAGCGTAGGTACTCAAGCCTCAAAACCAAGGGATACACAATGAGGATATGAAAATCCCATCTTGGGCCTATTGGTAGCATAATCAATTTGATTTACGAGCTTTGGTCATGGTGCACTTGGTGTGAGTGTTCTTGTGTAGGTGTGCATGCTTATGGATGTTCCCTTAGAGTCGTTTACCGATTTGTGTTACTCACCAAATTTTTGGTATGGCACTACCCTCAAGAATTTTATCTCTGAGTGGGTACAATTTTGGTCGTGAAAATTATGTTTTTGATGAAACTTTTAGCCCACCACGTGAACGCAAGTTAACAAAGCTTGATTGGGTGCCAAATGGGAAAACTACATCTTACTAGATAAGACGTAGTGGCTTACTAAATCCCTTTCTTATTTTGATCATGTTTAGCAACCAATTCAAAGTCTCCTGGTTGTAAGGCATGCAACGTGCGTGAACTTGATTGTAAGTACAAGTATCTGCCCAAATTCTAGCTCTATATGTGTAAGGTAGTGCAACTACACCCTTGTTCAATTTTAGTCCAATTACGATCTCATTTGGTCGGGTTCACACAGTCAAAGGTAACTTTTGTCCCAACTCAATGGATCGCGCATTAACCGTCTCCAAATTGTGGCTATAAAACTGAGAACCGCCTGCTAGCATGTATAAGGGTACCCAAGCCAGGCTTGTCAAGTTTACAGTCAATCCGACTTTGTTTGGGTGGTTTCACATGGACCCGTGTTTTGTGAGTGCATGAGCATCGAGACAGGTGGTCGACAAAATATCCTTGGTTTTTTAATTTTCCAAGATCTTGATGTTTTGTTTTTGGGTGGGTGCACGTGGGTGCGGGTGTGTGTGGATGATTATACATGTGCCTATGATACTGCGGGGTCAAAATTGGTGTATGTGTGTGTGCTTGGGCGTTGTATGTGTGTGCGGGTGTGTATGTGTGTGTGTGCTTTACGTGTGTGTGGGGAAGTGTATGTGTGTGTGTGTTTGCATGCTCACATGGGGGGATGTGTGTGTGCGCTTGCACATGTTTGTTGTTTTTGCAAACACGTGTTGTTTACCATGGAGTCACAAGATGCGCACGATGCACAACACGATTCTTAGCATGAGGATGAGCGCATGGCCGATGTGGACCTTGACGATCATGGGCTCATAGATTTGCACACATTTAAAAACTTACAGTTGTGTAATGCTAATTTGGAACTCAAGATGAGTCAAATGGTAAACAGCTTTGTTTGCGTAGAGAGCATGATGTGCTTGCCTTACCTATGATTTGTGCTACAGAAGTTTATCATCTTGTACATACTAATGCAATAGAGAACATCTTTTTGTGTTACTTATGTCCCCAAGTTTCCTTTGAACGTGTTGATTCTTTTGATAAAGATTGTGATGTGCCTATGTCTAATGTTTCCTCTATTCATGCTATGCAAGTTGACAACAATGAATCACAAGTTTCTTATCAACTCTCTAGAAAATTTGATAATTCTTTACAACCAAATTGTTACAAGAATTTCAAGATGTGTTTCCTACGGATTTTCTAGCTGGTTTACCTCCTACAAGGCAGGGTCAAGATTCCATCAAGGTGTTGAAAGATAGTAAATTGGTATGCAAGCCCCCCTATAGGTTTAGTGCTAGTGAAGCCCGTGAGGTAGAGATTCAGCTCGGTGACTACCTCAAGAGGGGATTCATTAGACTAAGCATTTCACCTTGGGCACCACTAATTTTATTGGTAAAAAAGAAGGATGGTTCCATGCGGTGATGTGTGGACTATCATGCCATCACCTTTAAGAATAAGTGCCCATTGCCAGGGATTTATGAGTTTTTCGATTAACTCCATGGTGCATGGTACTTTTCTAAGATTGACTTGAGGTCACGATATCATCAAGTTTGTATCCTGGAAGAGGATATTCCAAAGACTTCCTTTTGGACTAAGTTTGGGCATTACAAGTTTTTGGTTATGCGGTTTGGCTTTCTGCCACTTATCTGTCTAAGTTTGTGGTAGATGATATTTTGGTTTTTAGTAAGTCCAAACCAGAGTACCTTGATCATTTGAGGAAAGTGTGTGAGTTTCTACGACAAAATTCTTTGCTTTCTAAAGCTAGCAAGTGCGAGCTTTTTGTCAAGCAAGTACAATATCTAGGCCACCTCATCTCAATAGATGGTATGCGGGTGGATCCAGCTAAAGTTGATAAGGGTTCAGATTTTCCTTGGTATGGCTGAATTTTATTGTACTTGCATTAGGAATTATGCTAAGATTACAATTCCTATGACAGAATAATTAAAGGGTAAAGGCCGTCATTTTATTTGGGTGGAAGCTCAACAAAAGAGCTTTGATAATCTTAAGGTAGCAACTGTCTCAGGTCCTCTATTGGTAATTGTGGACCCTAATTAACCTTTTGTTGTTGAAACAGATGCCAACAATTTTGCAATAGGTACATCAAAATGGTGATCCTGTTGCTTTTGAAAGTTAAAAAGCTAGATCCAGCTCAACGCAATTACTCCAAATATGAGAAACAACTCTATGTGCACACTCCTTATAAATGGAGACATTATCTCTATGGAGAAAAATTTGAGATTGTATTTGACCATGAGAGCATTAAGTGGTTGCAATCTCAACCCGGTTTGAAAGGTAGTAAGGGCCGATGGCTTGATCTATTGTAAGAGTTTTACTTTCAACTTAGGTATCGCAGAGCTCGATACAATGTAGTTGCCGATTGTTTGAGTCGCATGCCTATGGTTAATACGTTAAGTTTTACCCAACTTAAAAGTGGATTTTTTTGAGGCAAGTGTGTAAATGATCCGGAATTTGAGTAAGGATGAGCTTCGTACCTATGTGGAATCCCAGTTCATCCTCAGTTGAGGGAGATGATTATAGTAGTTCCACATCGAGTTCTTCACTATCTATTGATGCGCTCAATCATTGGAAACATTTTTCCATCGATAAGGGGTATTTTTTACACAAAGGTAGAATGTGTGTACCCTCGGACTATGACACCAAGTGCCAAATTCTTTTTGAGTGTCGCAACAGTCCAAGTGTTGGTCAGCCTCGAATACAAAAGACTTATGCACTATCTAGAAGACAATTCTACTGGCTTGGATTGCACAAGGATTTCCAAAATTATGTACTTAAGAGCCCGAATATCCAGGTAAATAAAGCGGAACGCTTTAGTATTGGTGGTCTTTTACATGCACTCGAGATTCTTGAGGGCAAGTGGGAAAGCATCTCAATGGATTTCATAGTGGGGTACCCAACATGTCATGTGGGCATGATGCTATAATTGATAGATTGGCTAAGATATGTCAATTCATTCCCACGTAGGCCACGGTGAAGACGCCACAGTTATCTAGGCTCTTCATTGAGCATATCTATCGACATATGGCTTGCTAGCCAATATTGTGAGCGATATAGATATAAAAATTAATAGTCATTTTTAGAGTGTGGTGTTTAAAAGACTAGACACTAAGCTAAATATGAGTACAGCTGATCATCCACAGAGTGATGGTGGCCAAACGGAATGCGTTAATCAAGTGCTAGAAGATATGCTCCGAGCATATGTTAGAAAGAAGCAAACAAATTGGGAAGATTATTTGCCCATTCTTGAGCTTGCGTATAATAGCGTGAAGCATGTATCCACTGGATACAGTCCATTCATATTGATGTATGGATACCAACCACGAGCTCCCGTGGCTGTAGGCTTGGCTAAAGAAAGGATTCAAAGTATCAAGGATTTTTTACAAGACTTTAATGTCATGTTAGATGACCCGAAGAATAACGTCAAGAAAGCCCAAGGCCGTTATAAACATTATGCGGATTAGCATCGTCAGGCCGTGGTTTTACAGAAGGAGAACAAGTGTATTTAAAGGTTCCTGAGCATTCGACATCTTAGAAAACGGGGAAAGCTACCAAGTTGTCTCCTTGGTATTGTGGTCCTTTCACAATACTTAAGAGAGTAGGCGATAGTGCTTACAAATTGGATCTTCTTGAACACTCTAACATGCATCACGTTTTTCATGTGAGTTGTTTGCGTAAATGTCTCGGCGCAGATGATAACGTGGTTGACACAGGTGTTTTGGTAGATTACATCAAACCCCCTAGTCTTCCGCACGAGCTAGAGCGTATCTTGGATATTCAAGAAAAATACACTCGTCATTCTGTTCACCAGGAGTGTTTAGTCAAATGGAAGGATAGACCTGAGCAGGGTACCACATGGGAGAAAGTAAGTTCTCTTAAGGCTTGTTTTCCTAACTTTGTTTCGAGGATGAAAACTCTTCCAACAAGGGGGAGTAATGTCAGGACAAGGGTTGAGCCTAGGACGAGGCCAGAGCACAAGCACACTACGAGAGTGGGCGGGTTCAGAGGTGTCCGGACGTGTGTGGACGGTCGAGACTATTATTAGCCGGCTAGTTCTTATTGCGGCATCATCATCTCTTCTTGCATGCCGGTGCTTCCTTGAGGCGGGCATGGTTGACAGCCATCTTCATGTTTAGATCTCCCTTTATCCTCTTCGTAATCATGGTTGGATTCGGCCTTTGATTTGTCTTGCATAGATTCCGTAGATGGAAGATCTCTGTGGCTGTCAACCTCTGAATGATATGATCTCTTATGTCCACATTGTCAGATTCATACTCTAAAGGTGCTGATGATTCCTATTTTTAGCTTTTCTTCCTTTGCTCCTTGCCAAATGCACATTGTGTTGCCATATTCCTTTGTTTGTCTTGTTTGGCTAATGTTCTTCTCCACTCTCCGATTCCATGTTTGCCCTCCTTTGAGTGGGTCAATGTCAAGAAAGTAGTGCTTTTGGGTCAATGTCAGGAAAGTAGTGCTTTTGGATCAAAATAGCAAAGTTTGATGAAAGTCAAAAGGTGCATCTGAGTTATTGCTGATCTGTTGCTTGCCTTACATTTCAGTTTTCTAGGATCTAGGATACGTCAAGTTTTACCCAGCTTTCTTGTTTACAGTTTCTTGAGCGACCATAAATCACCCCATTTGTATAGATATGGAGATGGAGATGTCGTCGCTTTTATTTTCCAATCGTCTTGAGAGTAGACGGTTATTGGGATCTCCTTACACACTTAGGTTTAGTCAGTGTTGTGCTTGTGGTCCACCAGCCTTACAGATGGATGATTGAATTTGCATTGCTTAGGAGGCTCAAGGTGAGCATCTTTACCCGCTTCAACTCCACCATGTCTTCCCCATGAGTCTACACGTAGTCTCATGGAATGTGAATGGCCTTCAAAGCAGAGCGAGTGGTAATTATAACATGGTATTAGAGCCCGAGGCTCATGGTCCTGACCATCCATCGTCGACGCAGAGGGAGGTGCAAATCCCGCATGGATGAAGTGAAGGGGGGGTAGGTGGAATGTGAAAGGTCCCTAGATTACCTGACACGTTGTGGAAGATAAAGGAGTGTATATAGCCCCGCCCCTTGATTGAGCACTCTACAGGACCACCTTAGTAGCTAGCTAGCATACTAGGACCTCGTGCTCATGCGGATGCACCTCCATGGGTGTGCTAAAATATCTGTGTGCCGAAGAGAGTTGAGAACGACCATTTTCTAAATTTTCCATATAGTTATGAAAGCTCAATAGGTGTAAATAAATCAAAAAGGATGGTATATGAATTCGGGGCCACCTCTCGAGAATCTTGGAAAGGATTCGAACCCTGGGCTGCGGGGTGGGAGAGGCGTGCCCTAGCCATAAAGGCTCAACTCAGCCCATGGTTCCAGGGGTCGTGCAAATTGGATATATGCAGGCACAGGCACAGGCGGAGGCGGTAACTCACGTCCTGCAGAGGGGCGCAGGACGTGAGAGAGAGCGCAGATTGGTAACTCACGTCCTGCAGAGTGGTAACTCACGCATATATGTACAAGAGAGAGCGCAGGCATTGCAGCTTCAGTGTCTAACTTGCATCGGGCTTTGGTTGGAAAGGAGACACACAGACTTGTAACATTCCGGACTGCTCTTAGCTAAAGCCGCCGCCATTGGAGTTCTTGTACAAGTGATCAAATGCCTTTTTTGACAGCACAGCATAAACAAGATAGTGTGATGAAGATGCTTTACACACTTACACTATAGATGCTCCACACTATAGTGTGATGAAGATGCTGAGTGGAGGCCTACCAGACTTTACACACTTACACTATAGATGCTCCACACATTCTCTTGTTCCAGTAGTGCAGATAAGGGCCTACCATAAGGCCATGGCAAAAGAGCTCAGCTTGTGTGGATTGGTCCATATTGGCTTACACCCACGCCTGCCGTGCCGTGGGGATGGGGATGTATGCTTATGCTAAGAAAAAGAAAGAGAGAGAGAGAAGCAATGGTTTGATAGGAAGATTACAAAAACCCGCCGGTGCTCTAACGCTCTCTTCTACAATACATTGAAGAAGAAACTGCCTGGAGGCTACAAGGCATCCCACAAAACCAGCCTATGACATTGTCAATGATTGCTTCCCCTCATACCGGGCTTCTTGAACCCTACCACACACACACGTATGTGCCCGCATATAGGCATAGCTGGGTGAAGGCAACCAACCATGATGACTCAACAATTCAAATGCATTGTCCCCATAGAGCCACAAGTTGAGGGTTTCTTTCCCACAAGCTAGCCTATAATATAGCATCAAAAAACAAATGGGGAAGAATGAGAGCTAGAATGTTTGCAAGCGAATACACACAGACACACACACACGCAATGGAGAAGATACACAAAATACGGAAGGTTAAACTTCACCTTCTTCTCTACTCAAAGTGCTAATACAAGATGAATGCATAAGTACTAGAGTACTATGTACAAGCGGTCCATAACATAAGTATTAGAGTATTTGTACAAGCGGTCCATGGTGTGACGCTAGGAGATAAGCTCGCATGATAAGTATGTCATAACTCAGTGGGTGGACTAGATGTGTAGTCTAGCTATAGACAATCACTGGCAAAGATCCGCATGTCGCTCACCAAATGTGTCAGTTGGTAAATTTCATGATCACGGAGGCCACATCATAAGAGTCAGCTCATGGTGAGCTTAACATTTCAACACTCCCCTCAAGATGAACTCCATCTCATGGACTCCAAGCATGGTCTGAAATCTGTGAAGCTTTGCACCTCCCAAGGCCTTCATGAAGACATATGCAACCTGCTCCGCTGTGCTAATATAAACCAAGTCGATATCGCCTGCTAAGACCCTCTCCTTGATCAAGTGATAGTGAACCTCTATGTGTTTGGTCCTCAGATGATACACTGGGTTCCTAGCTAACAAAATGCTACTAAGATTGTCACAATATACCACAACCTTTCTATCCACAAGCAGCCCCAAATCATCAAGTAGCTTGTGCAACCAAGCTACGTCACATGTCGCCATCGCATCACCCCTGTACTCTTGCTCTGTACTAGACAAAGCCACTGTAGGCTGCTTCTTGCTGCTCCAAGTAACAGCAGCACTCCTAAGTGAGAACATAAATCTGCTGGTAGATCTTCTCTCTGCAATGCTACCGGCCTAATCTGCATATATGTAACCATATAACTCCAATGGTACACCAACCTCATAGAAGAGTGCATAATATATCACAACCTTTCTATCCACAAGCAGCCCATACTAGTCCTATTTGTCCTCTGTGGTCCCATGTCAATGCGAGGCAATTTTGCAACCTCATTAGCCTTGTTAATACTTGGTGTTTTAACAGCGGGAATACCAAACTCCTCATCAAGGCTCTACTCAGAGCAATATGAATTTGCATCAACATGAGAATATCCTAAAGATACATTACGCATTGTTGAGGCGCAATATGAATGCACTCTTATTTGTAAAAATCTAGAGCATGTGAAACTCTCTTAGAAATAGAAGTGTATGCCAAATGTGTTTCAAGGGTTTACATAAAAGGGAAAGGAATTGGAAGTTATGCACGAGAGGGTTGTTGGAGAAGAGTTTCTTGATTTTCTCAATTCTTGGAAGATGTACTCAAAATCCTATATAAGTTGCCCACTTGTATTCCTTTGCATATGAATGAAAATGATATCTATTGAGCCCAACTTCTTGTCTCCTTGCACGTATCTCTAAGTTCTTGTCATACTCTCTCCCTCTCTCTTACTTTTAGCTTTTCATTAATGTGTGTTGATCCAGCGTAACTTTGCCATGCAATATGCCACTCCATGGTCTGTCAATAGACCTTTGACTTACTGGCTCTCTCAATCCAGACAAAGTCTATGATTGTTGACCTATTTTCTACGCAACCACCTGCTCTTTAATTTCAGCCCCAACACCATCATTTACATCATTGTACTAGCTGCTCATTTCATAAATACAACATCCTTGCTTAGTATCAAATCAACCTTTGGGTCTAATTTACTAAGCAGTTCATCTAGAATGTGTACATAAGCAATACATCCAAAAACTTTCATATGTGCCAAATCTGGCTTTCTTCCAGTAAACTTCTCCTCTGGCGTAACTACATGTACGACCTTTGTGGGGGTCCTATGGAAAATGTAAACAATAGTACAAATTAGTTTAGCTTAGTAGTAACGAGGCAAGTTCCTAAGTTCCTCGCAGATATCAAGCGGCAATATGCCTATTTTTTCTCTCTACAACACCATTTTGTTGTGAAGTGTATCTACATGTAGACTGTCTCTGAATCCCATTTTTTTGCAAGTAGCTACTGAACTCATTGGAGAAATACTCTCCCCCTCCATTTGATCTCAGATTCTTTATTTGCAAACCTGTTTCCTTTTCAGCCATAGACCTGAAATTATTGAAGTGAGTGAACACCTCACTTTTCTCCATAAAGTAAACCCACACTTTCCTAGTTGTTGAGAATTAGTATTTGCGGTAGTGCAATGCTAAATTGTATGGGCAAAAGGGTGAATGTAAATGGGAGAGTGTAAGAGGATATTTGGTGTGTGTGGTGGCATCTCACATGAACATAAGAGTGCCACATGTAAAGGTCAATGGATGGAGGCTATCTATATTAGAAGCCTCACATTCTATGGTCAATAGATAAAATTCAATAGAGTGCAAGTTTGAGTGTGCTAATCTCTCTCTCTCTCTCTACTCTTTAGCCATGGAGTTCTTGGTGTGGTTTAACCCACCATAATTAAGTGTGCTTAATCATTGTATGCATCATGCATAATCCCACTAGATTTATCAACATGGTATCAAAGCAAGAGTGGGCTCTTAACATGGTGATAATTTTGTATGTATATACTATGGCCATTTGATTAAGCATCTATTATGGTTATGCATTTTGATTACAAAAATTGAGAAAAATTAGCACATTCATTATCATTTGGATTTGCATTTGGAGAGAGTTTATGTTTGTGAGGATATGAGAGTGATTTGAAACCGCCAAGAGAGTTTGTATGAAGATTTGCAACAAGGAGGTTGCATAAAATATGCCAAAGAGTTTGCATCAAGGGAGGATGCAAATGAAGTTGTCATCATCAAGGAAAGCTACGAAGAAGTCATGGAGAAAGAAGAAGCCTCAAGAAGGTAATTTGTGATCTTTGCCTCTATTTTTTGTGTTTGAGCATGGAAGAATGCTCATATGGTGAAGGGTTTCTATGTATGGGATAAGTGGTTCCCATGGCTCTTGCTTTGTGCAAGGAGTATGTGGTGGAGGTGCATCTCATTGATCACGACATCAGCAAGCGATGATGGGCTTGTTATAGCTCATTGTGGAGAAAGTCAAAAGGCATGGCTTGTAGTTTTCTCATGGAAGGTGAGTATGAAGTTGTGGAAGCAACACACGGCTTTCACAAGGTATCGGCACCTCAAAGGTTTCTTAGAAGAGAGAAGCTTGTAGACAAGCACCCTTGGATGCATGCACACATTGGAAAACATGCAATTTTGGAGCTCGCATGGGAGCTCTTGATGGCCATGTTCATGGCTTTGGAGAAAGCCTCAACTTGGAGGTTTGTTTATGAGGCATGGATTTATGCATCAAGAAGAATGCACTTGTAAAGCATGCTATGGCAACTTGGAAAAATGACAAGATGAAGGCACTGTGTGTGTGACATAGCTACACTAGTTTCCATCAAGGACTGTAAATGGTTTACATTGAAATTTGAAGGTGCTATTTGTAGAAAGGCTCAAGCGCAAAGTCCTGCAAAATACTGAGTTTGGCCACATGCATTAAAAGTTTTACAGGATTGCCACATCGCATCGCAGATACTAGCCCATAAATTTTGAATGCATTGGTGCAACAATAAGATATCACTGCCCAGCCTGTCATCAAGAAAAATCTTATTGTTAACCTAACCCTTTGGCAATAAGGGTAAAGTCACACAGGAATAAATTCACGCTAACATGCTTTCACATGCCTGAAAGGCATAGCATAAAGAATGCACGAGTCATAACTTAATAAATTGTAGCATTTTTATATTCTAGGTCCGTGTTCACATGTTTGTGGTTTTGCATTAAAAAAGGAGTTGCTCGCACATATTTAAGTTCCTTTTTAGGATTTGGTCTAATTGGCTTTGTAAAAATATGCTATCACTTATATCATTGAATGATGATGGTAACCATACCCAAGCCTGCTTGCTCAAAATGAGTAATGTATTGATTCACCCATATTGGTATGAGGGTTCTCTTCCCTAGCCCACCTAGAGGCTCAAAAGTGCTTTGTATGCATGTGATGTCTCGTAACATGTGGTTGGAGACGAGGTGTGC
>JAODKW010064361.1:0-12209 GCA_027576515.1 Dryopteris marginalis
CACACACACACACACACACACACACACACACACAGAGAGAGAGAGAGAGAGAGAGAGAGAGAGAGAGAGAGAGAGAGGGAATGAAAGAGCGAGAAAGAGAGACTATGAAAGAGAGAGAGTGAGAGACCCTCCAAAAAAAAAAATCTCCAAACCCTCCACATTTCACTTTTGAACTCCCCCCCATCTAATTAATGGAATTCAATAATTATTTAATATAAAAATTGGGTCTGCCTTATAGGGTAGGTAGAAGAAATTCCATTTTCCTCATGCTTATTATAAGTAGAATACATGTTTATTATTTACTTGCACATGAACATATACACATATACATATTACAAGTGATGAATAGTGCTATATCTACACAAATGCACAAATAAATTGGCTTATTATAGAGTGGTCTAGAGGTAAAGTCTTGGACAAGGTTGTGTGTTCAAATCCCCTCTAGCCTCTTCAGGAAAAAAACTATGCTCCCTTGGGATGTTTATGATGGTTGTCATGCGTCCCTTTTTGTAGGCAAACTTTTTGAAGTGACTAGCCAATGCCATACAATCCAAGGACAAAGTCATGGGACAATCTCTCTTGCCCTTTTACATCTACACCATCTAATATAACAATGAAATTACTGAGACCAATTTGTCATTCTGAAGGATATCACACCTTGCAAAGTGACAGAAACATCCATAACACATTGCCATTAACATTTTGGCTATATCTGTTTACAATAAGTACTACATCTTGTTTGGTTTACAAACACATACTCTAGGGATTAAGACCATTGTACTTTTTGGCCCGTCAAAGGAAGGACTATGCATTGGGGGTGTTTTTTTTTCTCTTAGATGAAACGATTGAAACGTTAGGGGAGAGATAATGCTTTAACTCTTCTCACTTCTCTCTCGTCTCCCCTTCTCTAAATTCAAGGACATTTCTCTTTTACATAGGAAAACAATCATCACTTTGAATGGCCTTTAATAGTCACTCTTATAAATTTTTCTTTGCCAATAAGGTTTTCAAAATCAAAGGATTTTATCAATATTTTTTTTACTTTTTTTCAATAAAATTCCAATAGGTGAACCAAAATGATTATTTTTCATTCTTTGTATTGACAAAGAAATTTCTCTTATTTCACATTCAATTTTTTTTGTATTAAAAGAACTTTGATGTGATTTTCTATGAGCAATATACTTTGATTTCACCCATGTTAGGATACTTTAATTTCAAGGAAAATTTCTTTTGTTCCCTAAAAATCTTTATATTTTCAGATTAAAAATCTTTATACTTTCTTAAGTGATCTATTATCGCTTAAGAAAAGGACAGGCCATCTTAAATTTTTAACTAGTTTTATGCTAGGGTTTAAGGCCATAGTAATTTTTTTATTTTGAGATGAAGACTTAATCTATCTATAATATATATACTTAAGGAGACTAAAAGATGCTCTTGCCACTTGATTTCTCTTTCCTTTCCCAAGAGCCCTCCCCTACATCCCTACTAAAACACCCAAATAGGGATATCAACATTTCTAACTATTGGCCAATTACAAGGACAAAATCTGTCTGTGCACAGGGATATGCACACCCAACATGAGCCCACCATTATAGTAATGCAATGTTTTGGCCCTTAAGAAGGGCTCCTTTCAAGCATCTCTAAGGCAATCTTCATGACCATTTGGGAGATTTGATGTATGATTTTCCATTGTTTTTTACTTTCAAGTGTCATCTTGACAACCTTCTATCTTCTTTGTAAACTAGCTTGGGCTAATGGAACAGAGCTTTGTGTGTGTGTGTGTGTGTGTGTGTGTGTGTGTGTGTGTGTGTTTTGGAGAGAGAGTAGGTGTAACTATGCATGTGATCAGCCTTCTCTCTTCTATGCATCTCTCTTGATTAAAGGGCTACTTGTGATACCACACAAGCTTACTACTTAGTGCATCTATAATAAATACTGATTTCAAGTCCTGTAGAAAGATGCTGTTGTGAAATCGGTGAAATTGAAATTGTCTCATGTCAAATGCATACATGCGTGTGTGCATGTGCGCACGCATGTGTGTGTCGTGTGTGGAATCAGTGAGTTTGAAATTGTCTAATATCAAATGCATACATATATGCGTGCACGTGTTTGTGCATGCGCACATGTTATGTGTGCGCGTGCGCACGCATGCGTGCATGTGTGTGTGTGTGGCCTCATTGGTTAATGTTGAATGAAATATGAATGTAAGTTATATGGTTTAAGTATTTTTAATGAGATAAGCTCTCATGTGTCATTTTGTAATGTACCAACTATCTCAAAGTTCCTACCTCAAGACAAATTTGACTTTCCTTGGACATTTATCTTGTGAACTACTTAACAAACTTTCTGCATGAGAAGAAATAAGTAATAAGAACATGGCCATCTGTGCTGTATGTATTTCACAACCATCTTTGTTTTGCATCTGCATCATACAAATGCAAATCACATGTCATTGAATGGTCTTCATTGCCAACATTCTTCAATGCTGCCATATGCTTGCACATGCATTCCTGCCCTATGTTTCTCTCTGATGCTTCGCTCCTGCTTCGCTCTTTCAGAAAATCGATGGGCTCGCCGTCAAAATCCGGTGCATTCTCTAGAGTCCAGCCTCTTTCAATTCTACCCAGCTCCTCCAGGTGGCCCAAATCTCCCTCATGCATTCGTTTTCGTGCTGTCATTTTCGATGTCTTGAAAACCGGGTGCGGCGGATTTGCTTCCATTGGTTGGCAAAAGCTTAGCGGCCTTGGCAAACACCCTCCTGCACTAGCTGCTCTCATGGCTAACCACCTTTGTTTTATGATTGCCTCTGCACATGCAAAAAATGGTAGTTTTTTTTCAAAACTATACAAAAGCCTGTGCATTAGATGACAAGTTTCACAGTGACATGTGAAACATTTTTTTCCGGATGAGGAGCAAGTTGCAACACAGAAAAATCATTTGATCATAGTGTCTCCAAATGGCAACATATGCATATGCATATGCATACGCATAGATCATAGTGTCTCCAAATGGCAACATATGCATATGCATACGCATACGCATATACATGCGCATATGCATACGCATACGCATATGCATACGGGTTAGTAGATATGGTTGATGAAAGTGTAAAATCACATGGTTGTTTCATTTAGGACGAAAGGTGTGCCTCAGTTCATCCTAGAGCCGGTTCGAAATTTGAATGGGCAGTTTGTTTCAGGGAAAAAAAAACCAGTAGAAAATGTAAGAAAAGAGTGATAAATACAGGCATCCTTTGCTTAATTTTCTTCCATTTTGTTCCCAAAGAGTTGGTAAAGCTTTGGCCTCATAACCTCAAGTTGTGGTTTCGTCACAGCTTTGTGATCCCTCCGCCGTTCGATAGACCAATAGGTGGCCCTGGGGGATGCCTACGTGTCACTCTGCCCGATGGTATCGTTGTCCTTGCCCGAACATGTTTCAAGGCTAATATTTAGGAAGGATAAACACCTCCCCTTGTGGGCCCTTTGGTGTGTAAAAAAAGAAACTTTGAATTTCTGTTAGGATCTTATGAAGAGGAAATACTTTCATTTGGAAAAAAAGACTTTCTAGCACACTGACATTAAAGTGCCAAAACATACATACAAAGGGCCCTATTGAAGAAGAAACCTCTGATACAGATTCTGAAGTTGAGGCTTTAAAGAGGATCTAAGCCTATAACATGCAAGGAATATTGTTGGGGTTATCTAATTCATCATGTGCAATGTCTTGTATGCTGAATGTATTGCAAAAGACAAAGGATATGTCTGCTTTCAAACTAACCTTCAAGAGCAGTTTTGCTGGTGATCAAGTCAAGCTGGAGACGATCTAAGAGACGGCCAAGATCGACAGCGCTTGTCCAGTTCTCAAGCCCATGGCCCTTTTGCATTTTGAGGCGCCCACGATTTGCCGTGCCTCCCCAAATCATCCCTACAGGACGAGGAAGCTTCCCTCCCTCCTCAACCATCAAGATAAGGCTACCACTATCACCTTCCAAATCAAAAGCCTGCTTGTTTTCTCCAACGACAAGTAAGTCAGTGAAGTAGCAAACGCCCCGTTGATCATTGTACTCGAGAGCATATGCCATGATCCTTCCGTTTGTAAGACCGGTGCTTCGTCCGACTTTCACCACTTGCCTCCCCACTATGCTGTCAATAGAAGCTAGCAACTCAATAAACTTGGCTTCCCCCATGTCCCCAACACCCTTCACAGTCGTAGTCACCCTTGACATATCGAATCCATCTCCAAATGGGATGAAGGCACCATCAGCCCGGACAAATGTCTCTGTTTTACCATAGAAGATGTCATTTGAATTCAGACTCCATAGAGAAAAAAAGAAAAAAGAGAGTATGCTGTGCAAAAAGAAGTACTATTTCTAAATTTCTGGTGTTCATAAGCCTTTGCGCGGTATATTTACATAGCTGCATGAAAGGTAAATATGCTCTGCACCGAAGTACCTGGATTAATGCTTGCAAATATGTGGTACCACCGCTCATCGGTAATATATGATGTTGCCCTCTCAACAGCACCCAGGTAGATACCTGGCCCACAGTTTGGAGGCAATGGATGAAACATCTTCTGGTTTGGGTAATCCAAATCGACTGCCACATGTCTGTTGGTCAAAAATCCAACTTGGCATGCGCCGCTCCTACTCTGCACTATTGCTCCAAGAGTACCATAAGTTTCTTGACTTGCAACCTAGAGATCCAACCATCCAAGAGAAGCAATAAATGGATAATCAGTACTTATTATAAATATAGCAATGTGCATTCATTACAAAATGTTCTTTGTGTTACTTACTTGAGACAAATATTCAAAAGGTATTTAGCACAACAGAAAAATAGTAAAAGGTTTTGTCCTCATATTTATACACCTTCAAGGGTCTACATGCATCAATTGCAGCTTTTCTTGGTATACATGGCAGTCACATGAAAGCAAGGAGCTTTCAAGTGGCTTACATTACCCAAAAAACGTGGGAAAAAACGTCGGCAAGGTTTTTATGGCATGAGATGAGTTTCCTCCAGCTAAAAGATCTTGGAAATTATCCAAACACATCAAATATATGAACACACCATGGAGTACCAGAAGACGTAACCTAGCTCTTACCTGAGATCCTGGACCAATACATGGATCGTTACCCCGCAAGCCTTCCACCAATTCAGTATAAACTTGTTCATTAGTAGTGTTACCAGTTGTGCAGTAATAGGCAAATTCCACAACATCAACATCACACCAAACCCCTCCAGGACCCTGCAAAAACAGCCACCATGCTATCACACATTCCCCTCAGTGCAACATGACATTCTAAGGCGCATAAAAAACATGTCAAATTAATGCCACATGCATTATGAAAACATTTTTGGTTGGCTGAAATCATACCAAACATCTTCCTTAAGCTTATACTGGACTAGATGATTGCAACATACATGAGTATTGACTGAAATCATGCACTACAAATGCACTATGCATATACTGAACTATAGCACATGCAACATCACTAAAGATGCATCAAAACACCATACAATAGGTCTTCCCTATGCATCCTCTGGACGACACCAAAATCCAGCTCTTAGAAGGCATCTTCAATAACTGAATTGAACTGTATGCAACACAGCATTAAGTAGCATATACTTCTTTGTGTCATGTTTATTAACACCTCACTATGCATCTACTACACAGATCAAGATGCATGAAACAATTACCCTTAAGAGCTTAGCTTATTAGTATCGATGAATGAGAGCTTAGATTCAAATGATACACCTTCACTATAGTAGCTGACCTCAAGGTGGACTGGGAGTTTCTGGTCTTCTTGAAGCCATGCTTTTTGTACTTTCCGAGCCACGAACACAATGATGGCAGGAATGTTGGTTAGAATTCCCTGTTTTACCCGGAACCCAACTGCTGTTCCCACGCTGACTCGACGCAACTGCTTGCTATGATATGCGCGGATGATCATCAAGTCCAAAAGCGTGGTAGCTTGTGGGCCACTTGGTGCCCTTTCACTTACATCTGAGCTTATGACCTTTTGCAGGCCACAGAAGTAATTAGTCCTTTCGATCACGTTTCCTTGGAGCCGATATGCTGGAGGCCACAAGAAGTAAGCAGCACTATTCTCAGTTTGCAATGGGGAACCATCTTTCCGTGAACGCCTGTTAGAAATGCCAGAAGAGAGATAGAAATCACATTCCAAAGCTGATCCTTCTTCGGAAGCAGGGGAGGATGAACAGGACGGTCCCCCCGCTTTAATGTTGTCAATCTCCTCCAGAGTCCTACAAGACAACCCTTTACTCTACAGTCAATCACAAATCCATTCAACATCAACATGAACAAAGCACCCCCATAAAAAATATGACCCAATGACATGAACTGCAACATAACACCCCCATAAATGATATGACCCAAAGATGCTTTAACCATATTCCCACTTCAATGCTTTCAATCTCTTCCAGTGTCTTACAAGACAACCCTTTGCCACAGGGCATTACCATGTCCTTGCATGAACATGGACTTGCACAAGGTTTGGACATTTTCCCATTTGCGAAAAGGGCCCCTTTCCCTTCTTGTTTTCCCTCATACTGTTCAACATTATGAGCCTTCTGCAGAAGCTAGGAGTGGTGGGGGGCGAAGACCACCAGTCCCCCGTCGGGAGCTGGCGACCCCGTCCCCCACTGCACCTGGCTACTAAAACTTCTTTTGTTAGTTGGTCATGCTATGCAGCATGACAGCATAACATTTAGATATAACAGTCCCCCATACTATATAACACAATGATGCTGGCAGGCAAACAATTAACTCTCCAGCATAGCATCTCCATATTACCCCCAGGATTCATCACAATAGAAAATCCCATACAATACTAGTTAAGAAAGCTCCTTAGGTAGCTCCGAGTTTTAGAGTTTAAATACCCGTTGTCAAAAGCTACACCAGCATATGATAGACCTAGCTGTACATACATGTAACATAGAGCACATACATGAGAACTAAAGATTTAGCATGCTCATTATTAGCATATCAACACTCATAGCCTGAAAAACTCATATGCTCATTATTAGCATATCAACAATCGGACATATATGGACATGACCAAATTTGGCAAAGACAGAATGAAACATAAGATGATGCTCATCCACAGGAGGTCATTCGATTACAATAAGCTCTGGGCATTTTCCCTTTTGGGAAAGAGGCCCCTTCCCCTTCTATTTCCCAGATACTGTTAAACATCATGAGCTTCTACAGAAGAGGGACCGCATACCTTGCTAGGTGTGGGTCCTCCCAGGGCCGGCGGCCCCCACCCCACACCGTACCTACCTAGCTAGGTATGCGGCGCGTCCTCTGCAGAAGCTCATGATGCTGTAGTAATCTACAATTATGCTGGAAAGACTTCTTGTGGATGTTGTGTGAATAGGCAAAGCAATACTTCAGAGGCTTATGAATTTTGTGCTAATGTGTTCAAATCTCATGAAGCTCATGATAAATCAAACAGCAACAAATAGGCCCAATTGATATGCAAAGTTTTCAAGAGCATATTTAGCAGCAAAATGAATATATTCTAGTTGTGGGAGGATATGTGTTTACATTTCATCAACAGAGGCTTGAGGGATGTTGAGATTCATGGGCTCTCCTGCCATAGCTAAGAAAGTAAGGACTAATATGTTTCTTCTTCTTCTTCTTCTGCTTCTTAAGAGTTGTTGAGTTGCTCAAATTTCAGCTGCAATTTATGAGGACAAATGAATATCAAGCTGCCCATTAGAACTATTTTCTCAATAATCATTCCTAACAAATTTCTCTCTTAATTTTAATTCATATGAGATTAAGAGCTTATGCTTTTCTTTGACTCCATTCCACAGTAACATCTCTCTCTCTCTCTCTCTCTCTCTCTCTCCAAATTTCAAAAGTTTGTTCCCTCTCTCAATCCTCACATCATCATGGCACTCTTCACAAGCAAATGCTCCCACATGCAAGCATGTTATATATAGAGGATTCTGCAAGGCAAGCAAACAATGATGCCCCATCAACTACCCTTTTAATGAGAGCAAATGAAAAGTGAGCTAATTGGGTTCTTAAAATACTCCTCATTGCTCAACTTTTCCCTAGTGGGTGCATTCTATAGAAACTAGAATGCTTGGGTGCCCCTGAGAAAAGGGAGAGAGAGAGAGACAGAGACATATAATGTATATTTATACAATTTAGACGATGTAAGGCAAACACACGCATTAGTGCTTGAATAAAATCAAAGTTAATTGAACATTAATTGGAAGATGGAGTTAGTCTTATACCTAGAATGGCTCTAGTACGTCAATCTCTTTATCGCTTGCCGTAATCCCTTCAATACCTCGCAAACGAAGAATAAGAATTTTCAAAGTACTTTGAATTTTTTGTAGTCAATGATAATGAGTGATTTTCAATACGTGCACATTTATGTGAGTG
The DNA here is from genome assembly GCA_027576515.1 of Dryopteris marginalis. Lineage (NCBI taxonomy): Eukaryota > Viridiplantae > Streptophyta > Polypodiopsida > Polypodiales > Dryopteridaceae > Dryopteris > Dryopteris marginalis. Next base: position 8,422 of record JAODKW010064361.1, read on the forward strand.
GAACAAAGAACTTGAAAAAACCATACATGCGTATGGCGGGGAGTTGGCACAGTCCTCCCCAAAAAGCTATAATTGTAGGGGAACGTGCCTTTCCCCCGTTTACCAAAAAACACCCTCGACACCGAGAGTGGACCAAACATACACCTCCAGTGTTGAAGGTGGACAATTGTTTTTGGGAAAATAAACGCATGGAGAGATTTACTATTACCTTCTTCATTCTCATGGCTTCAATGTTTCTTGCATCCCGGCAGCTGCATAAATATTCGACAAAAGAACATAAGCTCAGGCATCACTTTTATCTACCTGTATTGCATGTTCAAAGGCCCATCTACCAACATCCACCTCTCCCCATTTTTGACAAGCACCCAATAGGGCGGACCAAACTTTGGAATAATCAGAAGAAGGTATCTCTTGAAACAATGCTACTGCTTTACCGAGGTGCCCTACACGCCCTAAAAGATCAACCATCCACTCAAATGATTTCAAAAAGTATTTGAATCCTCTTGCCTATTAGCAGTTGCATATATATTACTCATACACACATAAGCTACAGTGTGCTTCTCATCTAGCTGTACTGCATGTTTGTAATCCCAGCTTCCAATCTTCAGGTCTCCCCATTTCTGACAAGCCCCCAACATAGTAGACCATACAGTATGATTTGAAGAAAATGGCATCTCCTAGATCAATGCTACTGCCTTGTTCAAATGGCCTGCACGACCAAAAAGATCAATCATGCAAGCATGATGCTTTACATCTATAACAACGCCATAGCTTGAGCTCATAGTCTCAAAGAATAATTGGCCTTCATCCAATAGACCTCTATGACTACATGTATTAAGCAAAATAGTGAAAGTGACCAGATTGGGCACTTCACCTTCTTCTAACATTTTGTCAAACAAGTTCAAAAATAGTTGCGTTATTCCCAAGCTCTGAGGCTGCCACACAGGCTTTTAAGATGCACGCAAAGGTCACTGCATTTGGAGAGAGGCCCCCATGTTGTATCCATTCAAAGCAAGTCAACGCTTTCTCACCTTGCCCATGCTGGACATATGCTGCAATAAGCATAGTCCACGAGCCTAAAGTTTGGATTGAAAGCTCCTCAAGCACTTCTTGCGCTTTTGAAAGTAGTCCAAATTTTGTAAACATGTCTATCAATGCAGAATGAACAACATCTTTGAACAATCCATCTCTCACAATCCTGGCATGTATTTCTGTGCCCTTATCTAAAGCTCCTATCCTACCACAAGCTTTCAAAATGCAAGCAAAGGTGATTGCATCTGGAGAGAAACCCCCCATTTGCATTCATTATGCCTATGTTGGGCATATCCTGTGATTAGGGCAGTCCAAGAAACTACATTGTGCAATGGAATCTCATCAAATACTTCTTGTGCCTTTCCAAGAAGGCCACACTTGGCATACATATCTACTATTGCCGAGCCCACAACAATGTCCTCCAGCAAGCCAGCAGTGACAATCTGAGCATGTACTTCTTCACCCTTGTCTGCTGCTCTTATGCTGCCACAAGCTTGCAATATGCAGATAAAAATAACTGCATCTGGAGAAAGCCCATCACGTTGCATACTTTCAAAATGGTGGAGTGCATTCTCACCATAACCATGTTGGGTGTATCCTACAATTAGCGCATTCCACAAGACAATACTCCGCCGTGAAAACTCGTCAAACACTTCTTGTGCTTTTTCAAGCTTGCCACATTTGGCATACATATCCACCAACGAAGTACCGACAGACTCTTTCTGGAGTAATCCATCTCTTACAATCTTTGCATGTATTTTTTGACCTTTGTCTAAGACTTTCATGCTGCTGCAAGCTTTCAAGTTGCCGTCGAAGGCCAGAAAGGCCCCCACCTTGCATCTGCTCAAAGCAGTTGAGTGCCCCCTCACAATGCCCATGTAAAGCATATCCTGCAATTTATGCTGTCCACAAAACTACATTTCGTACTGGAAGCTCATCAAACACTGCTTGTGCTCTCTGAAGCAGACCACACTTGGCATACATATCTATCAGTGCAGCAACATCTTTTGACAATGACCCAGCTGCGGCAATCTGAACATGTATTTCTTGGCCTTTATTTGCCAATCCTAAGCTGCTGCAAGCTTTCAGGATGCAAGAAAAAGTTACTGCTTCTGGATGAACACCATCGCATTGCATATGCTTGAAACAATTGAGGGCTTTTTCACCATGACCAAGCTGAACATATCCCGCAATCAGTGCATTCCACAAGAATGCATTTCAAACTGGAAACTCATCAAACACTTCTTGTGCTTTTCCAAGCAAGCCACAATTGGCATACATGTCTACAAAGTGCAGTGCCGACAACAATTTCTTTTTCTAGCAACCCAGCTGCAACAACCTGCACGTTTGCGCCTGTTGATCTGTTGAGCGCTGTTCTATAAAGAGCGTTGTTTATTTATAGGATTATGCTTTGCTTTATTTGGCTGGCTTGCGCATGCTTTAGAGAGGAGTGCTTTTTTAGCAGGCTTGCCAAGTGGCACTATTCTCCATCCAGATAGCCCAAAAACGGTGTTGGGCTACCCAAGGTAAAGAAAATGACTATGTAATGCTCTGAATTGAAAAACAACGAGTGAAAATTGTTGAAACAAATCCTATTGTTAAGTTAGCTCCTAGATTTTATGGACCCTTTAAATTTTTTCATAAGATTAATGATTTGGCATATAACCTAGATTTACCTCCTCATTGGCAAATCCATAATTCTTTTCACATTAGTCTTTTGTGACCTTATAAGAGACCCATTCCTTCTCACCCTATTTTTGAGCAACCTCTTGACTTAATTGATCAAGAAGAGACACTTCATCCAGACACTATCATTGACCATGAGACCACTACTATCCGCACAGGCACTGTCTACAATAGGTATATGTTGACCTTTAAGAACCATCCTAGAGAAGATGCTTGATGGTTGCTTGAAGGATTCTTCTATAATCATCGTAGCCTCATCCACTCTTATAACCAAAAATTACCTGCTAAGTGAGCAACTGAGGACAGTTGCTATCCCAGGCAAGGGGGATGTTAGAGATTGTATGTCCACCCTTTGTGATTATTGGGGATGCCCAATTCTTGCTATATTTTATGATGGGCACGTGGGTGATTTTGTTATACCTTGAGTAAAACAAATGAGGTTCTCATGCATGTGTGTGTACATGGAGAATTAGGGATAACTTGACTTGAGTATATTGATTAATTATTGATTGCTATCATTTATTCATGTGTGCGCTAATGTGATCATGTTGACAATCGCAACTATTGAAGTTGGTATTCCATGGTACTTGAGAATTTGGGAAATAAAAAGATTAGCCATGTGATATGATTTAATAGTCTTTTTAACAGGAATAAAATGTGTTTGTTTACTAAATCAATCAACTATAGTCCATATGTCTGTATTTCCTTTTATAAATTTTGGTAAGCCAAAAATAAAATCTATTGAGATACTTTCTCATGGAGCGTCTGGGATAGGCAATGGTTGTAATAGTCATGGGGTCTTACCTCTATCAAATCTAACCTTTTGAGATACCATGCATTGTGTAACATACTCACGGACAACATGTCTTATCGAGGGCCAATAGAATTAAGTTTCTATTGCTTGCATATTAGCTTGAATACCATGATACCCTGCATAAGGTGGAGAGTGGGATTCATACATTACCTTCTCACGAAGATTCTTGGTTATGCATGGGTGGGAGCCATGCAATAAAAAACCATCCTTGAGTGAGTAAGAATCATGAGACTTATCTTCTTCTAAGTTTTTCATA